>VYXG01000624.1:1789289-1986760 GCA_013397235.1 Lanius ludovicianus
GGGCGCGGCGCGTCCCGTCCCGGGCAGCGGCACCTTCCGAGCGAGCCCTGCGGGGGTTGGTGCCCAAAGTTGGCCCCGAGGAGGCGGCGGCTCGGCACGGAGCTGCCGGTGTCTCCCGAAGCGCTGCCCCGCAGTAGCGGCACGACAAAGGCTCCGCTTGAGGGGTGCGGTGTGAAATCGACTTGTGGGAAGCGATTTCGGCCTTGTGTGGTCGGAAGGATGCGGGACGGGGCGGCTGTGGCGGTGTCCTCACATGCGGGAGAGTTGTGTGGGTGCTGTGGCTGGGCAGCGACGGTGATGGTGCTGGGGGAGAGCCGAGGGAACAGAGAGCGCTTCCTCGACTGCCTTCTTGCCCAACCTCTGACACCATCCTGCCTTTGGATTGATTGAAAACTACTTTCCAGCCGAGTTACTGCACTCTAGAGTGATAAGGTGAAATCCCTAACCAGATTGGTATTCAGTAGGAAGTATCTCTGCAGAAATAAGTTGTTGGTTTTTTTTTTTTCTCCTGAAATAAAATAAAAACGCAGTCAGCGACAATATTTGATTAGTGATTCTTAGTCCTGAAAAAAACAACATTGAGAAATTTTACACCAGCTATTTCGTTTCATAAAATTATGCTGAAGAGTTCATTTCGGTGCCTTGCTCTTGGTGCTTCAGGGCAGTGGGTGCCAGGCTGTGTTCAGGTTTGTGTGGGGGGAGGAAACCTGCTGGGGTTTCACTCCATGCGCTCCAAAGTTGGGGGGTCTGGGGTTTGTTTGTTTTCTCAGAAGGAGCAGCTGAACTTCACATCATGTTAGAAAATTCTCAGTTGGGCTTTATCCCATTAGTGCTGGGAATAAAAATCATGACTTAGAGCTGAGGCAGGAGGGGATTAAAGGTATAAATCTTCGATTTGCACTGTCATTTTTATATAGGCTGCATTAGGCTGTGCAGTGTATGATCAGTAATGCAGAATGTCTGCAGGCTCGGGGATGGGGTGGAGGGTTACCTGTGGCTCTAATGACCACTTGTGTAAGGAATAACTGTGTCCATCACACCACAGAACAGCCTGTTAGTATATGCTGAAATGGGCAAGGTCAGGGGAAGTGATGAATTACAATTGCCCTGGTCTACTTCAAAGAGTCAGCAAATATAATCTTAAATTACTTAAAACCATTTCATCCTGTCTAGGTCTATCTCTGAAAGTACTAGAGAACTGAGAGCAGTGTGGTACTTGCTCTGGGAAGTATTCCCTGTTATATTTGGAACAGCCAATGCTAATTTTTCACTAACAGAAACATTTATTAAATTCATTTGACTGGACTTCTAAGCCAAAACAACAGCAGCCACCAATATCAATATACCATTAAAAAAAAAAAAAAGAAAAAGAGCCAGATGAGTCAATAGTCTTCAAAAAGAGAGAACATGAATCAGAGCCTTCTAGACATGAGTCCATTTTACAACCAACACAGTAATACTGATGCCATTAGAAAACTGTCTCATTTTTCTGCTCCTAATTCTATGTGTCAGGTGTAAAATTTGCTTTATAAATAGTTTTAAGTGCTTCAGTGCTGAGCCAATGGATACTCAATGAGAGAGTATTTATGACTGTAGAGAAGCAGTAACTTCCCTATGGTAATGAGGACCTTGCATTGGAAATTACTTTGAAAATACTTCATTAGTGACCAGACAAATATAAATTGTATTTTAAGCATAACTTCCCGAGAAACAGTGTTAGTTCTAGCAGTTATGAAGATTCAAGAAAAAAGGTTACAGAAGAAATTCACGCCTATTGGAATGAGATCTTTAAAAGCCATTCTTATTCCTTTTATGTTTCTCCCCAGCACATGAACCTGTGGCATCTTAGCTCCTGTGTGTAATGATCAATGTAATATAACTTCTCAGTGGTTTTTGGATCAGCCACTCTCTGCTCTGTAACACAGCATGAACTTCTGAATTCACAGAACAAGAGGTAGAATGATCCACATGTCCACTAAATTGACTCCTGCAGACTTTATCCATGTCAATTCCCTCTCTGAATCACCAGGAGGGCTGGTGCCTGGATGGAGGGACACCCCGGCCCCTTTCTCACATCCTTCTTTGTTGAGGGGTGGGTACAACTTCCATGATCTGACTGCACTGCATCCAGTGCAGGTTTGGTGACAGAGGAACAATTGACAGAGGAAAATGAATATCGGGCAAGAAAAAAAGCCTAAAGATACCAAACACCTTGGATAAAATTAAAATCTCCTAAAAAAGCCTTTTACCTCTAAGACTTTTTACAGCTCGTTTTGAGATGATTGCAAACCTTACCACCATGCTGACACTACTATGAACAATGATCTTTCACTCTGAGATGTGTAATAAAAACTTCTAGGGTCTAGCTGGGAATGCCAAATACCTGCCTCATTTCTGTGTCATTACACCCTTGACTCCAGGATCCCCCCTATGGCTATGAAATTGGCTTTATTCTTCACATTTTTGGCTCATCTTGTCAACACAGCAAGTAAATGAACTCTTCCAGGAGAATCTTTGAGTTTTGTGCACATCCATGTTGTGCTGATGTCTAAATAATTTTTTAACATTGTTTTTCCTCTGACAGAGAAAAATTCCATTGAAACATTCTGTGCATTGCTTGGAGGAAAGAAGGAAAAAAATAAAAACCTCACAATCCAAAAAATTGAAAAAATAATTGTCTTGGCTGGCTAAGAAAACAAACCAAACATTTGTCTTCAAACCAAACAGTTGTGTGGAATTTACAGGGACTGTGGATAGAAGAGTTTATGTCTTGCTCTTAACACAGCCATGACTACAATTTGCTCTTATAAAAAAAAAAAATAGTAGAGTTAAGCTAATATTTCTGTGGCTTTCTACATTCTTTAATAATAAAATATTCTCTACCAGATCATGACTCTCTGCTGTTATCAACCTAATATTGATCTGACTGTGAGCTGGATCATGGAAGGAGTTACTAATTGGCATTTCAGAAGCACATAATTACTGTGTAATATAATATGTATGTTATAACCTTTTACTCTTCTTTCTTTCCTGCCTTCCTTTCACTTTTATTTATTCATTAGCTCTTAGATTGTAAACTATAAAAGGAAAGTGCAGATATGTCCTAAGCAAAAACTCTGCAGCAAGTTTCATCAGTGTCCAGGGACTGCATCAGCAATTTTTACATTTCAGGTTTATTGTAGTCGTGTTTTAGCACCTGCTAATTGATGAGTAGTGGTGTACTAATAGTTTTGTTACTTACAATCAGGTTGAGGAGCACAGACTTTAAAGGGGTTTGTAGTGTTCCCTTTGGACTTCCATGTGTTTACAGCAACTAATTTTTTTTAAACCAAACCTGTGCCTTAGCGTGAAACATCTGCCCACTCCTGCAAACACAGCTCCTCCTACAGAGAGAGAGAGAGAGAGAGAGAGATTCATAAGTAGCTGTTCCTGGTCCCAAAGGCTGCTTGGTCACACTTTCTGGGTTGAAACTTCGGGTAGCTGGATCTTTGAATCCCCACAGGATGTGCACACACCAGGCCTTGATAGGAGAGTCATTGCAATCTATCAGCTGCTTAGGGAACAAATCCTTAAAATGAGAGCAGCATTTCTGAAATCCATTACATTAAAAATGAGTCACGACAGATAATCTCAGTAAGTGTTCAGTTATGAACTAGCCAGGATAATACACAGCGAAGGGCACAAGTATTACAGGGCTGTGTCATTGGTAGGAGCACAGTCTATGGCAGCACAATAATGCAAAAAAACCCCCAAATAGTGGCATGTTTAGAAAGAATAGATTTGCATGGTGTTTTGTTTAAGGCAGTACAGAATTTGAGCAGTTCTGTGCCACGTACCAACACGTCTGCCTCTGTGTGAGGAGCTGCAGCTCCAAGGATGTGCAGTGTGGTGGTGGCTGTGGTGGCAGGAGGGGACTGGCCATGGGGACACAGCTCATTGTCACACTGCTGCATGTGGCCAGCTCAGAATGCACGCTTGGAGCAAAGTAAATATTTCTGTTTTCCAAAACACTGAGCAAATGTACAATGCTCTTGTGTTTGTTCTATTCTTGAGACTCTGTTTGGAGGTATATAGTGACCTGTGAGGGGACTCCAAAAATTATAGATCATAGCAGTCATTAAAGAGACTGGCTTGGAGCATGATAGAAATGAGTTGTGTTGTTGCCTGAATGCATCCTCATCATCTGCACTCACTTTTCTTTCATTCTGGAAAACTGCTTTTGATCATATTTATGTTGAGTGGAGTTTCTGGTGTTATTTATTTGTATTTTGGAGACCAAAACGACATGCATGATGAAACATACATATGTGTGGGCAAGACAAACTAGAGGTCTCTAAGTGGAAATTTGAAGAACAATTCAGAGTTTGTAAATCTTCCCATTTCCATGTATTACCTTTCCATATTTTTTCCGTCTCCTTGCCAACATCTGTATTACCAGAGAATAACCTAGCCTTTTCCTCTTAAAAACACTCCTTCCTGCATCATAAGAAGAGGCAGGAAAGAGGAAAAAGACCTATTTGAAATGCTTATATTTCCCCTTTCTAGTCTATGAAGAAATAATCGCTCCATGTCAAAGGTAACATCAAGATTAGTTAACTAGTACTACTTAGAAACTAAAAGAGAGGGAGAAGGGGAAAGAGCTATCAAATCCCCAGCTGATGCTGTAAGGAGCAGCACAGTGTTTCCACAAGTCTGGTGCTCAGGCCCAGTGTGTCCCAGCAGCAAGTGCCCAGCATTCACAGCCAAGATGGAAGTGGTCGGGGTCTCTCCTTGCAGGGGAACTCAGTCCCATTGCCAGCTGTGACGCTGCTGATGGAGTGTTTGCTGGCACTTCCTTGCCTGTACAAATTGTTAATATTCTTTCAAAACTTTCCACTCTTAATTCCCTGCTCTTTTTATAAAACTTAAAAGCAACTGGCAAAGAGTGCAAATACTCCTGTATGTGGTATAGACTTGAGATATATAATGTATAGCCATACCACCCCATGTATTCTAATACAGAGACAATGCATGGCTTTCAGTGTAATCCTGATCATAGGAATTTCGAAGGCAGTCACTTTAATAAACACAAAGGTACATGAACGTGGTGATGAATTATAATTAATAATGTGTTAGTACTTTCCTGGATTATAATAATATAAAAATTTTCCTACTGCCCATCATTTACCCTAAGAAATAGGGCATTGCTTGAGTCTCTTTAAAGCCACTTTGGGTCTGTGAGTGTTAAGTAACGCTTTCCTGAACGGTTACCACATCATGAGGAATTTAATCTTTCTCATTCTTTAATCCAAAACTGTTTTACTCACCGTGTGTTAAGAAAATTTTGTGCTTACTTTGTTCAGTATTTCATTCTTAAACTTAGCATGGTAAGACTGGCATGCCATGTAACAGCTGAGCTTTGTTTTGCAATTTGCTTAGAATCTTTCTTGTTCAAAGATTTTTATCATAGGTCCTCAAATTGAATTGTTAATGTTATGCGATATCCAGGTTTGTGACTGCACTGTGTTAATCATTTGACAGGATTTTGGATCAGTGACTTTGACTTCTCTCGTGCTGACAACACCCAATGTTACTGGCAGCATGTGCTAGAAGCAAAGCAAAATTAACTTCTGGGATTCCTAAAAATGAGGCACCTGATGTGGCAGAATGCCTTGGGGGCTTTTTGTTTCAGAGAGAGAATGAGACAGGCAGGTTCGTTACACTGTGAATGGAGCTAAGAGTGATTCACAGCAATATATGCCAACCCCAGGGACCCAAGGGAAGGAACACCTAGAATCAGAGTCATCAGCTTAATTAAAGACTCTCCACAGTCCTGAGCTGGGAAGCTAATGCAACTGCTGCAGATGAGAGAGTGATTTATTTAATTTTAAATGTAACCAGTGAAATAGTTTGAGTGAATTATGCTTTAAAATGCTAATTTCTCAGTGCTGATGGCAAAGGGAGCTCCAGTGCCCAGGCTGTGCGGTGGGTGTATGCCATGGGTCTCATCCCCACATCAGGAGTGCCAGAGGGAGGGAGAATGCTGGGGCCTCCAGGGAAGCAGGGTAATGTCCAAAGATGTATAAAGCTTAGTGATACTTATCCTAGCCTTGGGCTGCTGACCTCTTCCCTGAAGATACACCAGAAAAATAATCCAAAGTTAGAATTTGAAAAGGAGGTGAGTGGAACTGGAGAGACAGGGACGACTGTTCAGCTTGTGGGTGACCTTGCCAAGGGAAATGGATGTGGAGGGTGGGCCCTGGGGAAGTTTTGCAGAAAGTTGAGAAGGAAATAGAGATGATATCTGAAGGACACCTTGAGGCGGTGGCAGCAGCTTGGCAGGAGGAGGCAGAGACAAGGGAGTCTCAGGGAGACAGAATTTGAGTGCAACTGGCTGCTAACGGCAGCTGGCAAGTCAAGAGAGATCAGAGTGGGGTATTGTATTTTAGCTTCCCCTAAGAAGTCATTACTTTGGATATTGGCTGTTGGATTAGATTACCTTGCCAGATCTGACCTGTCACACAGAAGTTGTTGCAGAAAGTCACAGCCTAAAGAGAAACCAAGAGACAGAGACAATGTACTTTTTTTGAGAAGTGACGGAGATGAAGTTTGGAAAGTTATCTCAGTGTGGAAGCCCTAGAAGCAAGGGAGCACAGTGTCTGCTGTCTTCATGCTGCGGGAAAAAAACCCCCATCTATCTATCTATCTATCTATTTGGAAGAGTTAGGCAATTTGGGGAAAAACAGAAAAATATATACACAGGGTTAGTTATAAATCCACTGTTTTGTGTAGTAACATAGAAAAAGTAACAAAAAAAAGCCAAACCCAGGAGTTTGTTGGGAAAGTTATGATAATAATTATGCAAGTGTTTCCCCTTTACAAAAAGGTCTGGGGAGCATACAAGGATAGTATTTTGGTAATCTTTGTCCAAATTTAGCCACCTCTGCAATAACAGTTAATCACTGTGAGAAGCAATAACAGTACACGTTAAATTCTTTTTTTAAAATTGTAAATTGTTTTAAACTTCTTCTGTAATGTTTTAATTGATGTAGCTCATGAAAAATGAATATTTCACTAGTAATAATAAACCTATTACTTCTTGTATAACCTGAGCTACTTCTGTAAATAAAAGATGTCAGGTATAGTCATTCAGGGACATTTCTGCAGAAGGATTTCTAAGAATTGTCATGTCAGCACAATGGTGGTGAAATCAAAATTAATGGTATTTGTGTAACAAAAGTGGGCAAGCTTTTGTAATTTACAGTAGTAAACATCAGGGTTTCTTAGCAAGTCACTAAGCACAGAAAAATTGTTGCCATTATGTTAAAGGGTAACACGTAGGTTGTTTTATTTTCCTGCAGTTTGAGAAGGTAGCAACGTGCTAGTGCTTAATATCAAAGTTGCTTTTAAGTTTATATCATTAAAAAGCTGAGCTCTGTCTTTCAAAGGAGGCTGTTCTTTGGGGGCTGTTGTGTTCCTCCTGCTGCCAGGCAAGCACGGTGCCTAAATCCCATCCTAAATGTCCTTTTCACCAGTGGTGCTGTGCCCAGGGGAAGTCCCTGGCTGGCAGAGTGTTCTGCAGCTGCTCCTCGGAGAGGAACCTCTGGAAGTGCAGAGGGAGAGAGAATCACAGCCCGTGGATAAGGGAGATGCAAACGTTTTCTGGGACCTGCTGAAGGTTCTTCACGGAAGGAGGGAGGGAGGAAGCTGGGGCAGATGCTGGTGCCTGGTGGTCTCCCTGGTGGCTGTAAATGCTCTCTTCATGCTCCTGCAGGAGGTGGAGGGGTTTTTCCTGGGTGGGGGATGGTGCTGGAGCTTTCCCTAAGATCTGCAGCACTGTGAAAGTCAATGCACCAAAGTCCATTAAGCTTAAGGGGAGCTGATCTCTTGATGCCGGTGGTGAGGGCTGAGTGTCCCTCTGGGGACCTCATTTCCTCAGCCCCTGCTGCCTGGGGAAACGATCTGTTAGAGATCTGAAATGGTATTTCTGTTTCGGGGTTTACTCTTCACTTCAACGGTCAAGGAAAGAAGAATATTTATTGGAATATTTGTTTATTAACCTTATTAATATTTTTTAAATTGTGGTTTCAGCAGTGTAAAGACAAGAGTCTATCCCTTGGCTTTGTTTTCCCCTGGGTATTATAGATGAGTAGCAGGCTTACATTTTGAAAAAAAGTTTTTTTTTCTTTTGTAAAATCAATTGCTTAGGCAGGAGAGTTCCTGATTTTCCAATTAAGCAATTTATCTAAAAGAAATCTTTTTTTCTCTTCCCTTCAGAGCATTAAACCCTTACTCAGCTTGAAAGCCACATCAGTCTGCCAGTGTGGGATTAATGCCACAAACGTTCCTGCTCATATTTGCTGCAGAGATGACCTGCAGACATGACCATCATGTTAAAAAATAGCTTTTATAATTCCTTGTACCTGATAACTGAGAGCCAAAACCTGCCTCTGTTTTCTTGTATTTCTTCTTACTGGTTAGAGGAGGGGAGCAGGCACAAGACCTGGTGCTTTGTGAACACACAAAGGCTGGTCCCACTGCACACCAGGAAGACCTAGGGCTTACTTTGGCTTTTTGGATAAATCTAGGGAAGGGAAGAGAGTTTTCCTTTTCCTCTAAACCTATTTGCCCGTTGTCAGTATAAATAAGTTTGAACATGTTCTAAATTATCAGCGCAGCTCCTGAATGCTGAAAGGAATCAACCCCTCCAAGCTTTTGAGCTTTCCCATCAGTCCCATTTTACCTGTACAAACAAATCCAGTGTGTGTGTGTGTGGCACTGAGAAGCACAACAGTGTGTTTATTCAATCTCTGTCCTAACCTTGCTCCTCTGAGGGGTTGGAAGGAAATTGCTGTGCTTCTGCATTTTCTCCTTGTGGGATGTATTAGCTTCCTCATGCTTGTAAGGATCCTTCCCTGACTCTTCTGCTAATCCAAATCCAAAAAACCATTCTAGGAGTGCTGTAATGATTGACTAAAGGTCTTCTTGCTGCAGTTTTGCATATCAGTAATTTCTTAGTTGATTTTTTTTCGTACAGGACACAATGCCTTATTGCTGGAGCTGAAAACTGGAGAACGGGAGTTAGGTGTAGACTCACACATTCTGTTACCTTTGGCTGTAACTGTTCATTCATCCAGGCAGAGATTCTGCAGCTGTTTCTGCTGAGCTTTTCCATGGCATTGAAGCTGGCTTTTTCAGTTAACTGTTTCTCTTAGGAGGTGGAAGGAAGCTTTCCATGACTTAGCAGGCTGACCCAGCTGCCTGAAGGTCAGGGTGACCTCAGCCCTGTGGTGGGGGGAGCTGAGGCCTCTCACTCGCTTTTCCTTTGTGGCTTTCTGTTTTCTTGTGGGTGTGAGTCCTTGTGGGCTGTTTGCCTGGGCAATCATGAGCAAGTGCACCAACGTGGCAGAAAAAGAGATGGTGCCAGTCATTGGGCAGCCTGCAAGGAGTGGCTCTGCCTTTGTGCCTGTGTTGCTCTGGGACAGCAGTAATTTTGTGGGGAAATTAGACAAAAAGAATATGGATGGCAGAAAAAGACTGAAAAAGAAGAAGAGGGAGGAAAGTTAATCTCTCAGAGCCACTCTGATGGCCTCAGGAGACACATCTGTTGATGGCACATCATATATAACTTGCTCAGGTGAGCACCTCTAAGGCTAGGACGATTTTTTGCTTTCTGAGGTGACAGGACTGTGCTCATACTAGAAATCTTTCCAATTAATTTTTCATGCAATATTATCTGACTGCTGTGAGTCAATGCAACCAAGGATTTGTCTCTTTAAAGACCCAATATATACAACCTATGGCTCTCTTTCCTAGTGATGATTTTTAAGCTGTGAATTCCCTACATTTGCCTACAATAAAACTCAACTGACATCCATGAGTACATATTTTTTTGTATATATTTAGTCTGGAGTTTGAAAAATCTCAGTTTTATAATTCAACAGCTGTAATGTGTTTTCTGAGAACATTAATGTTTCTGAAACTTGATTATGCAAATATTTGCAGAGGGCAAACAAACGCTCAGCGAACAAATCCATAAAATAATTAAGCAAAGATTGGTGGTTTTCTATTTTCATAGTATTTGTGCCTCTCTAAACATTTCCCAAACTCTCTGGATGCCTCTTTCCCCTCAGTGATTTAGAAGTCTTTGGTGACAGTAATTGCATCCCAAGAGAGGTCACCTTTACTCCTGAAACCCATCAAGAAGCTGAGGCCATGTGAAGCTATTTTTTGGAATATCTTTACTGATATTTTATAGATTCAAAGAACATTACCATCATCATCAGAATTATAACTAATACTAAGCACTGTTCAAATGTGAGAACTCTTAAAGAATGAAGAGAAAGAATTTTAGATGACTATTGGCCCCTTGGTTATTGGTGGGCAGCTGTGCTTTTCCACATCCAGTACTTAAATACCAAGACTTTGAGTTGGCGCTTATGCTGTGAAAGAGATTTTTTTCATGAGTTATAACTGAAATTACATTGTGTCAGAATTTTTGATTTTTAAGTTGTTTCTTGTTGGCTTGAATTTCTGCAGGGTCACTGTAGCAATCCTGAGACAGGGAAGTTATATTTGGATTGAGCTCCAGACACATGGAAGTGAGAGGCTCATTCTCTACCACGCTTTGTGTTCCCAGCACAGCTCTGTCATTTTTGTACTGGATTGAGCTGCATAAAATAAATGCATTTATAGACTCAGGCACTGTTCAGAGTGAGTGTTGTGTAGAAAATTGCTTGCTGCAGTAACTCGCCTGATGCTGCAAGAGAGATGGGCCAAGGGAGAATTTGGGTCACTATACCTAAGAAGATTTCTGTACTTAAACTGGTTTGCATTTTTACATTAAGCAGTTGAAAAAGCTTTAAAGTTTCAACCTATTTATCCCCTTTCCTCCTGAAACATATTTTTATAGCTTCAGATCTAGATCATTTAGCACCAAATTTTGATAAAGAAAAAGAATCATCATTGCAGGATTTTGAAGAACTTCTTTCTCAGGTGGAGAAAAATGTCTAAATGTATTTCCTGCATGTGTCACCTTCTGAGTACTCTTGCCCTACGAAATAAAGCTAGCATGGGTTAGATGCCATGGAACTAAGAAAGAATGAGTTTGAATGAAAAAGAAATCATAAATGATTGTCAAGATTTTTATGTTTCATTTTCAAACTGTAATCAAAAAAATACTGTGTACTCTTGTTTGATGAATGCTGCACACACTGCAGAAAAAGTGCACTGCAAGTTTTTGGACAAGTGCCTGCAACTGATTCAGTGGGTTTTGAGAAGAATTTTATTTTTTATGGTTCAGTATTTTTTAAAACACTAACAATTCTCAAGCTGCCTTCTTGCTTAGGTCAATTATTTTTTGAGAAGGGATGCAATGTGCTCATTATTTTCCAGTATTTCTTCCATGTTGTTGCTGCAGAGAAAGCAGACAGTAAAGTATGTGAAAGCACAAAGATCAGTCTTTAATGATTTCTGCATTTAGAGCATAGAAATGAGACTACTAACATTACAGTTTAACACAAATTTTCATTTCTATTTAATAACAGCTTTAATGATGACTTGTGTGATTGATCCTGCACAGTTACACAATCAGCATTTATAGTTTAACTTTTAAAATTAAAATGTTGAATACCTAAAGGTATAGGCTATATAGAGTAGTACATGATAATGTAAGAGTTCTCCAGATTAGAACTATGAATGTTTGACAAAGTCTCATGTCAAAGTTTAAATTATTGAATAGCTACAATTCTGCAGCAGAAAGTTCAGTGTAGATCATGAGACATAAAAGGAAGCATGCTCCAGATGAAGTAGCTGAGTAAATATATCACATAAGTGGTTGATAAAGTAGCTAAATTACTGTAAACAAACAATAAAACTTCTTAAAAGGAAATATCTCAGAGAAATTGCTTATTGAAATCTTAAAAAGATAAATGCAAATTGTAAATATCTAAAGACTGGAGGGCAGTTTTTTTATATAAATTGTAGGTTTTCTTGGCTGTCTATCTAATAGAGATTATATCCTTGAACAGTAATGACTGTTCCCTCTGACACAGAGTAAAGCATAGTAGATGAGAGTTGATATAAGATGGACCAAATCTATTTCTGCCATTAAATACTTATAGAAATATTTCTGGGCATTGTAATAAGAAAATGTTCAGTAAAAAGAAATTTTGGGACTGTATACATCATTAATCAATTTAAAGTCATCTTAATGGATAAGAAATTGCTCCCTAGATATTAGTTTTGTTAGTGATTTCAGTTCTGCAGAGCATCAATTCACTGCATACCCCACAAACAGATTGTTTTTTTTTTTTTTCATTATCTTTGATAATTTCAGTTTCCGAGAAAATATCCAGGCTGGAATTGATCATCCTCTACCCTTAAGGCTGAAAATGCCAAATATATGGTTTTATGCCAAAAGTATTTGTGGAAGCATGAAAGTTCTTGTCTGCCAGCCAGTGGCCAGAAGCCATCAGCAGCAGAGGTGGCTGGGAGTTTTCAAGCTGCAGCCAAGGTGGTGTAAAATGTCCAGGGAGGCTTTAGAGCAGCCTTGCAACACTTAAAGGGTAATGTTTTCTCACCTTATGAGAAAGGTGGGGACAGACTTTTTTAGCTGGGCCTGTTGGGATGAGGAAAGGTGTAATGGCTTTAAGAGGGTAGATTTAAACTAGATGAAAGGATGGATTTTACAATGACAGTGGTGAAACGCTGGAACAGGTTGCTCACAGAGGTGGTAGAAGGCTCATCCCTAGAAACTGGGTGGGGTTCCTGAACAACCAGATCTAGTTGAAGATGTCCCTGCTCATTGCAGGGTGGTCGGACCAGATAACCTCTAAAGGTCCCTCACAACTCTTAACTATTCCATGATTCTATGAAAAAGGAGAAAACTAAAAGCACTGTGAATCACAGAAGAGTTGTCAATAATATCCCCCCTGTCTAATGGGAGGCAGCCTGGAAGAATTTGTGTTTTGGGGGATCGTACCTTGCTTTGTGGTAACTTTTTCTCTTTTTATTGTATTATTCACATCCTACTGTCTGTGGAGAACTCTCATGTAGATGAAAAGGTAGTGGTAATGAGTTGAGCTGATGAATCTTTCAGAGGAAAAGAGGAGAAAAAGAGATAAAGTATTGCAACTATTTTCAGTTAAGGGGGCTTACTTGAAAATACTTAATTTCTGATTCTCAGTGTTTTCTCAAAATGACACTTAAAGAAATGATGATGAAAAGTTTCTAAGATAATGAAGATAGTAAGAGGTAATACTAAAATGACACTGATAACCTTTCTGAATTCAGTATTATTTTATGTGACTACTTTATTCATTATGATTTATGGAGAATATCCCTAGCTACAAAAGCTAGATAATAGACGGGTTTTATCTTTTTAATAACAGATCTAATCCCACATACATTATTTAATCAAAAGTTCTTCTTTTCAGACATTTTCTTGCATGTGTTTTTCTGAGTCAGGACTGTGATACTTAAAAGTTTCCATAGGTGATAATTTACATTTTCAAAAAACACATCAAGAAATGGTCACGTTCTTGCCACGTGCCATCATGATGAACAATTAAGCACTATTAATTCCCTTTTGACAGTGAGGCAAAGGAAACTTAAATCTCTTGCACAAGGCTGCTTAGGGCTTGGTGTTAGAAGTGATAAGACCTTGAGGGTTCCTATCTCTTTTCAATACACAGCTGAAATACAATATTCAGGTGGAAATGTACCAGTCTTTGTCCTTTTTAAGACAAAGTGGCAGAAGTCCTGTTGATTTTTAAGAGGACAGAGTCATTTGGTAGGTGATTCTTGAATTCTCTCTCTGTCAGCTGTAGGCTCTTGGACAAGATGCAGAATATAGCTGATGTTGCATTTGGGGTTTTGAGGTTTTTGTTTTTTTCTTTCAGACAGGACGTATTTGTACTCACCTTTCCTAAAGAGATAGAAGGATCTAAAATCTGGAGGAAATCTATTCTGTAAATAAAGATTATTACTATGAAGAATATTTAATTATCTTTGCATTGTCAAAGTAATGAACTGATGTAGTTGTAATCTTCAGTGTAGTGTGAAGAACAGAGGAGGGACACAAAAATAAGGAATATCTTCCCTGTCCAACCACATTAGATTGATTTGCTTGTCGTTCAGTGGGAAATGCCACAGAGCTGGGAAATCTGTCTGGCTCTGCTGAAGGAGTTTGAGTTATGTTTCTCAATAATGTAGCTTTATGTTTAGTGGTCAGTCACTAACAAAGATTTTTGCCTTTCTTTCCTGAAGGCAGGATATGATCCAAGTTTGCTGATGAGATGAAAGCTGGTGATGTTGAGTGCAATCAACATGCATCAAATGATCTGAGGAAACTTGATTGTTCAACTTTCTTGAGGCTGACTCTAGGGCTTCATGGATACATCATTTCTTTGTAGAACACTGAACATACTGGAGGAATATACAGCATGTATAATGCATGCTGTAGCAGCGTGGTGATGAAATGTGGATGGAATCTAAAGTAAAACCAGAGTAATTGTTGAAATCCGCTGCAGGTCCTGAGTGTAATTGATAAATAACTACCAATAACCAGAGCAATAACAGTTTTGCTATGCACATGCTCAGAAGCAGTTTAGATTTTCAAGGGAAGTGGAAGCATGTCTGGGTTTTTTTGGGTTTCAGGAGCAGGGCTGCAGTGCAGGTGCTCTTTCCATGGTGCAGCAGCTTCACAGGGCCTTGCTGGGAATGGGAACATCCTGTACAGAAACATCTTTGCACCCTGCTGGACTCAGTTAATCAGATCTGAGTGGGAACACACAGAGAGTTCAACTGTCCCACCTGATGGGTGATGACTCTCTGCTGGAATGGGATCACACCTGACCAGGGGCTTGTACCCTCTATTACTTGATTCCAAAACTGCTTTGTAATCATATGATTGTGCTGGTAATGACGCAAGGAGAGCAAGCTCGGATGGTCTCTGCCACTGCCGGAAGATGCCTTGAATGTTCAAGCACATTAAATACACATGAAGTGCTGGGTGCCTTTGTGATTTAGTGTGCTCATAGGAACTCCCACTGATCTTCTCCTTATCCCATTTCAGTAGGTGGCTCTTGGACAGTTAATATTAGTAGCCTGTGAATGATTACGTCAATTTAATGCCAGCTTCTAAATTTTATTTAATTGCGGTGGGACTAACTTTAGGTTTCCAGTGCAATAACATTTTAATAATTAGTGACCTAACAGACATACAATACTGCAACAGTCATTTGGATGAAGGCTTTGTTGGTTAAAAGAAGGCACTTTTTCTATAATTAAATGTGGCTATGAAAATGGAGGAGCAGCAAATGCAGCACAGGCAAGGGAAGAGAGAAGATCTTGGTTCTGCAGATGTGCTGGTGTGGCAGTGAGGTCTGGCAGCCAGAGAGATGGACAGAGAGGTGGCTAAGGAGAAGGAGTAATTGCCATGAGCCATTAGGGCCTTTAGCCCCTTAAAGAGCAGCTGATGAGATTTACCTGCCCTCTGGCTGAGGTCTCCCCTGGAGATCTCCTAGGGTGGGAAGGGACTTGAGACAGGTATTTTGAGAGAGGTGTAAGGGTCACTTACCACTTGCATCTGCAGCTGAAATGGTCAATGCAGTGTTTGTGCAAGCTGGGAGTGACAAAGCTGGATCCTTCATGCACTCCTGGCTTCTGAGGACATTTCTTACACATCTGGAAAAGGACACCTTGAATTTTGGGACAGCTATGGGGCAGAGCTGAAGGTGTAGCCACAAGCTCTGGGAAGGACTGGACACCTTAGAGGAAACTGGTGTCCCTGACCATTGCAGGGGGCTTGCAGTGAAATATCTTCAGGATCCCTTCCAACCCAAACCATTCTCGGATTCCATGACTCAAATGTCATGTCGTGCTGCTAAATTGGAAATTTGCAGAAGCTTTTTTAAAACAAATGCTTATATAAAATCCCCCCATATCTGTGAGAATTAGAAGTTGCTAGTTTCAATGAGTAGTTTTGTTCCAAAGAAATTCCTCAGGGAATAAAATGAAGGAGATTTTCTCATTTTGTATCAATGCTTCAGTTAAATATTTATAAATAGAAGCTTCTCTGTTGTACTTTGAAGCCAGCCTGTTTCTCAGATATGTATTAGTGTCCAAATCTGTCACTATAACATCCTGAATCTTTTAATTAGGTTTGCCAGTTCATGAGTAAAATAAAGTTGCTTCATCAGATGTTTCTTTGAGACAGGAAAGATGTTTCCTTGATCTTTTGAGTTATTTACTTTTTCTGCAATGCAAATTCTAGACATAGTCTTTCAGAAGGCTAAATGAGCTTGAAAAATAGAGGTCATATCAAAGTGAAGTAGAGCTGAGCCTTGCTTGTGTTGGCTTTATGTTGTTTCTAAGTAAAAAAATATTCAGAAATGAAAACTCCTCCTTCAGCTCAAGAATTCAAGAATAAGGTAGAAATTGCTATCAGAGTTCCCTCTTATGTTGCAACAGATCCTTCCTTCCTTCCTTCCTTCCTTCCTTCCTTNCCCTCCCTCCCTTCCTTTTCATTCCTTTTCATTCCTTTTCCTTCTCGCCTTCTTTTTCTTTCTCCTTCTTTTCCACATTTTTTACCCAGATGTTACAATATAAGATTCCCTATAAATTAACAATATAAAAGTACTTGATTGATATGCCTCTTTACATTTTCTAGCAGGAGTTGTAGAATTTTATAGCAATACCATCTTCTCTGTGCATGGAAACCTTGTCAGAACCAGGGTTGTTGCCTGTGGTATGAAACAGCATAGCTAATACCATGAACCAGTCTGAGAGTCAGCATGTGGTCTGGCTGCCTTTTTCTGGCAGGCCATGTGCCAAAAAAACATAAAAAATTAAATATGCAAGGTTTTACACTCTATGTGAGCAAGTACTATACCTCTGGGTTCCACCGTGTGTGTTGTTCCAAGGAACATTTGAATGACAAAATGCTGGTTTGGCTCATCTGAGGGCCCTGAAGGTCCAAACTCAACTTGTCTAGATCCAAAGATATTTAAATGCAGTATGTAAAAGTTTTAGATAGCCTTCAATGAAAAATATTTTTAGAGCACTTGTATATTTTGCACTTAATCTTACTTTTAGAACTGAAAATTTTATGTTTTTTTTCTCTAAAGTAGAAATGGACCTTTAAGTAGAAAGACTCATGCTTTGCACAACCATTGCCATCTGCAACTTTTTTATGTTGAACTGGGGTCACATTTCCCGTGCTAATAATGAGATAAAGATTCAGATTGTGGAGTAAAGCTGATGACCAGTAGCAGCTGGTTTTGGTAACCAAGTGAAGACTTTAGAAAATGTTACAATTTCAGAATAGTTCCAGATCACATTTAATGATTTAAACAATTCTTGGTAAAAACCCCTCAATTTACAGACCACTCATATCTTAAATTCTTATTAGAATAGATGAGAATCTATGCTCAAAAGAAACTGTTTTTATCCCATGTGATTTTCTCTTCATACTTATGCTTTCATTATATCTTATCTTTCTTCCAGGTCAATAGAAGAGTGTTAAGTGTAAGTTTTTGGGGTCATACTATTCAGCATTTTGTTCTGCAAAAATTAAACTTTTTCTTCTGAACGAAATATCAAAGGTTCTGGAAGTCAAACTTCATAGCCTGACCCCCCAACTTAAAGCAGTTGGGGATGTTCAGACATTTTAAGAGTAAACAAATAAATATTAATTCTCTTTCCATCTCCTAGTTTGTAACAGTTGATAGGATTAAAGAGGTGAGCAGCAGAAGGCTTTTGGGTCTTTCCAGAAGAGGAGCAGAGGGGTTGCAGACAAAAACCCCTTTGGAGATTGGAAAATGTCAAGTACCTTTTAAAAAAAAAGTCAACGTAATTAAAGTTTATTTGACCAAAAATGGTGATAAAACACCTAATGTACAGTGTGTGAGGGTGCTAGTTTTGACATTAAAGATATAAAACAAATTTAAAATACCATAAAAATTGTAGTGCTTTGTGAACTGTTAATAGAATGACATTTTCCTTCCTCTTCTTGGGACTGTCAGAGTCTGACTTCTGAAACTCATGCCTTAGAGTCTGTGCAAACATAGTCACCTCATGGGGTCCCTACTGAGGGTATTTCTTGGATATGAAAATGATGTTTTCTTTAGAATCAATCTCATGGCAGCCCTGAAGGTATTTTTGGTTAGTTTTCATCAGGAACAGGAGACTTAAAATGACAGAAACAATGCTTAGAATTCATCTTCTAAAAGTGACAAAATTTCAAGCTTCCAGTGTGGAATTAGGTTCAGGATTGGATGAAATCAGTTTAATGTTTTCCCTTCAGCTGGCTACTCAAGGTGGCCCAAGCAGGTTTATGTCAGGAGGAGTTGCTGGTGCTCCAGCTGTATCAACTTCAGCCAGTTCATCCCATCACACTACAACCCACCTTGTGTAGCCACGTGTTGCCTCTGTTGGATGCCAGTTAGAGAGTCTTGGTCTAATTCTTGGTGTTCAGCAAATTAATTAGTTAATTGAGAGTTAAATAAAATCTAATAAAAATTTTAAAAATGAGCAACCTATGCATTGACCTGGAGTTTGCTTTTCTGTGGTAAGACAATTCACATTTCCAGTTCTGGAAAAGGGGGGACCTCCTCCACTGCCAGGCACTGTATCAGTGCAGTGAAATGCAGATGGTTGAAATATTCCCGAGTATTTCAGAAGTAGCAAAAATTTCCAAAGGTAACAGAATTTGTGTAGGAGCAGCAATGGCTGTAATGGACATGTTTTGGGCAGTCCTGTGTCACTACTGAGTAGCTGTCCAGGGGGGTAAAACCTGAAGGCAAATTTCTTAAGATGATTAAAAATAACATATGCATAATCTTTCGTAAGCTTTTAATTAGAGAGGTGCCTGTGTTTAAAGCATCAACAGATACTGCAGAACCGTGCCCTGGAATATCTGCTTATGCCTGAGGTGGCATAGACAGGCTGAGCCGGAGGCAGGCAGAAACAGTGGGCACAAAACTCCCTCCAGTGTTTGCATATATGCTAATAATGCATGAGCTCTCCGTGAGGAATTTGTGGGGGAATTAGCATCCAGGTCACCAAACTGCATGTTTTTGTCCCAGGCTGATCTGCTAAGAGAAGTAGCTGGCACCAGTGCCACCCCCGTGCTGCTCTGTGGATGGTTGTCATTAGTGATTACAACTTTCATGTCTTTAATTACTGAGATGCTTTAATTCAGTCTGATACAAAATAACTTAAGGCTCTGTAGATTCTCATTTTTGCTTTTTTAAAAACTGTGTTTCATAACAGAGCCTGAAATTTAGTTCACTCTGAACTTCCTGGAAGTTGCCGACTGTCGGTGAGTTTGGGACCAGTGCTGACCAAGAGAGTTTAGAGCTTTCTGTAAATCACACAAAAATTTGAGGATTTGGAGGTGTTCCCTCATACTCACTATTTCATGTCTGAAGGGAAAGCTCAGGGTATTAAATTTTCAGGTTACTGGCAATTTTTTATTTTTTTGAGTCCAAGTCAGTAAGTGCTTTTGTCCACAAGGGCCCTCCTAAATAGACATTATCTACATCCTAAACTGCAAAAAAAAAAAAAAAAAGGGCATGGAGAGGAAAGTGATTTATGAAGCTTGTAAATAAGCACTCATTTATTTGCAGTTTTGTAATACATCTAAACAAAAAGATTTTCCTAAATGCACTTGAATGGCATTATCATGTAGGCCAAGTAATGCAAAACAACAATCTGATTATCTTTCTTTTGTCTTGTGGCATTCAGTGTTGATCCAACACAAAAATAGGAGCCAGATGAAGAGCAGCACTGAGTTAAGTGACTAATGTAACTCATCCTCTTGGTTAAGAATGGTTATCTGCACTCAAAGCTGCAACTGCCTGTAAATGGCTTAAGAGAAATGCCCGTGGTGAAAGCCTTAGAAGCACGTGCTTAGTTTTACTTAAAATGTGGATGCTTTGCTTTGAAAGGAAAAGAAATGCATAGCATAGAAGTAATTTTAGAACAATATAATTAAAAGGGCCCATGTATCCTTTATTTGGCTGTGATCAACAACGATACTATAGTCAGATCCCTATTGCACTTGCCAGGCAAAATGGAGAAACAGTGATGGATGGGATTACTGAAAAATGGCAAGAAATGGATGTACAAATTATTTTTGGTGCTTTTGGGGGTCTTGCTTCAGCAGGGAAATCTGGGCTTCCACAGGTACTTGAGTGAGAAATCAAAATTATGCTTGGAGTGAGGGACTACCAACAGCTACAGAAGGAGTTTATTTGGAAAAGAGGATTTTCTCAGAACTTTTGCCATCCTTTGTGAGCTTGTAGGGAGAACCATTCTGCTGCCACTCAGAGACTTGAGGACCATTCCCTGCGATGTGGGCTACGTCCCTGCTGAGCCCCATGTCGCTTCTCAAACAGGCCTGTCTCTTTGGGCTCTCAGTTTGCCCCAGTGAAGCCATTTCCTCACCTTCTGAGTGCTCCCGAAGTTGAAGCCCAAAGACAGTAAAACAGGCTGTGAAGCACGGGGGCAATCCTTTAATAATTGTGTACCATCAGAGACGTGTTTCAGGATAACTAACTGGGATAATCAACAGAAAAGATTTTTACTCTCTGCATTTGTAAGTCATTACCTTATAGGAATTAGCACAACGTCTTTTGAAACCTAAATGTACGAGCACTGGCTGGTACTGCAGCTTTTGTTCCTGTCAGCAGCAGGAAAAGCAGGAAGGCATGAAAAATGTGGTCTCTGAGCATTTTTAGGTGAGACAAAGTGGGAGAAGAGGTGCCAAACCTTAGGTATAGATAAACTATTTCTGCAGGGGTCAGCTGACAGGCTGGCACTACAGTGTATTATAAATCATCCTGCCTATAAGTTAGCTACTGGTTTCAGCTGCTTCTGGTGAAAAAAAACAAAAAAGTGCCAGTTACCTTTCCATGTGCAAATAAGCTTTCATCCTGTAATGGATGAACAATACAGTACAATTTAGTTTCCTATTTTTAATCTGTTACTTTGCTCTGATATTATGCCAGAATCTACTGGAAAAGGAAACATAAATCTCTACACTCTAACATATAGTCAAATAGGATTTTTAAATATGTAAATTGTAAACCCATGTGGAACTGGAAGCTCATTAGTTCAGTAAAAGGTTGTTTTCAAGAAATGTTTAATAGACTTTAACCACTAATCTTATCACCAGGTTACACTTGGTACATCTATCAGTGAAATTTAGGAAGGCTGAATAGGAGAGTGTGTCTTGGGTTGACAAGAGCAGCACTGCACTGAGAAAAGAGAAGGTGCTGTTTATAAACAACTGCTGCTTACAAGGCAGAGGGGAAGAAAACTTCAGTATGGTCAATTAAAATCAGCTGAAACCTTTTGAGGAAAGTTGTCATGTCTCCCCAGCAGGCTGGCTAGTCTCCCTGTATTGCAAGGTCTTTTCCTTACAGCCATTTCTGTTCCTTGCCTGGGAAAAATCAGCCCTGTTGATGCTGGGAGGATGATTTGCTGCCTTTTTGATCTGTGCCAACTATTTTTATATTCTGAGAAGGCATGAGTAAACCCACCCAACATAAATTTTATACAGTCTTCATTATTTTATCTGTCTTCACTTTTTCAAAACCATAAATTCACATTATTCTGTAGTGTCATAAATGTGATGCTTGGGGGGGGTCATCCAGTCCCTTCTCCTGCAGACAGCAGGCTTTGAAATGTGTTTAATTACTTTTGTGTAACATCTGGTGAGCTGGGTCAGGTGCAGCACAGAGGAAGTGTAAATGCTTGGTTTGGGGTGCACCAGCAGTGATGCACAGACCCCTGGCCCTGTTCCTCTGACCTTATACCAGTCAGCTGAAATTTTAATTTGCTTTAGCCCACAGGCTTCACCCTCCAACATCCACTCTCTCCTGTTGTGTGGGGTAGGAGTGGATGTGCTGGTGAGACACACAAGGAAAGGAGTTTGCTGCAAGAGCAGGCTGTTAACCCAGAGATAAAAATAGTGTCTGTACTGTGTGTCATCTAAAGTGAAACTGTTGAACATCCCTGGTCCAAGATGTTTAATTTTATCTCCATTGTACAGTAGCCTGTGCCCTCCAAGACACGTTAATACACTGTGAAAGCTTTAGTTTTGATGCCACCAGCCAGACTTCTCTCCTAAGGGCTGGGTTCCTAGGCTGTGCTATAAAGAAAAAGAGAGGAAGAAAGAAAAAGAGGTTTAAAATACTTTTTTTTAGGACTGCTATCCTGTGAAACTTTAAGGGATTATAGACCATATCCATAGCTACTGAAATCTTTAGTCACGAGTAGTTTTTACAGAAAATGTCAGAAAAACATCACAGAATGTGCTAACTGTAACTTGCTTTTACCGCCTGATCCTGAGTGTACATGCAAGTGTTAAAAAATGAGTGTTTTAAAAGAAAACTTGGCAGGAGAATATCCAGCATTTTCAGGAGAAAATATGTATTTCTTTTGATGTGGATCATGTGTTTGGGGGGATAATCAGAAAGTACCATAGTCACTCAATATCATATCATACATAATTCTGTTATAAATAATTCTCATTTAACACACTTTGGCATTACCTGTTGGTGCTGTGGGATATGCTTGCCGCTGTAATTTCAGGTCCTTAATGTTTATGTTACTGTCTCTTTTGGTATTAATAAATCTTGCCTGATTATTTTGAAAATTCTCCATTCTTTTTAATTCCCGTATATTATTCCTGTTAGATGCAGTTTATTAAAAACTCACATAATATTGCATGTTAAATGATAAAGCATGTCTAGTTTTGCTAAAAACCACGGCAGTAATTGTGTCTAGTAGTTTGGATCACTTGCCTAGCAGGGGTGTGATCACAGTAGGGATATAAAAGTCTGCTATCTTTGTGTTAGAAGAGCATTCGAAAGTCATTTGGGCAAAACACTTAGCACGGAGCCCAACCCATTGTACAGGTGAGCACTCTATAAAAGCACTCTCTATATGTAAGCTGAGACACTAAAGAAACACTCAAGAAAAGCCTGAATTATTTATTTCCACATGTTACCCGTTAAAAGCACTTTAAGATCACTCCAAAACACTCCTGTCAGCACACAGTAATCTCAGAAACAGGAGGAGATGAAAGGCATACTGCTAGGGAGAGGCTTTGGAGAGTGGAAGTGCAGGTAACTACTGCTTAAATGGGCCAGCACTGTCTATCTCTAGTTCTCTAAACACTGTGGTAGAACTGAGACATTTACTTCAATTTTGCAAGTAGTTTTGCCTTCAAATCCCCAGGCCATGATCACCACATGACAGTGTCCAGTCTGATCTATGCAGAAAACTCGTCTGCACTCAGAATGGGGCTCAGCTCTGCAGTCACCCCAGACCTTTCCTCCTGGCTGGATGAGCCCCAAATGGCTGGGAAAGGCTTTGGGGAAAGTTTCTTCCAAGAGAGAGAGGACAGGCAGCATCAGAGGCCTCTCAGAAGAACAGAAGTTATTTCACTGCCTAACACAGAACTGTGGCATGGGCAGCCCCTCATTCCCTTGTGCCATTTTCATTTCAGCCTCCCTACAGAGTGACTTAAAACAATTCTCTGAAAAATGTGAAAAACCCCTGCAGTTTTATTCCCCTCTAGGTGTCTGCTGGGTCCATGCAATGTTCCCACTGGATCTGGCAATGAGGCTTGAAAGGTAATGACACATGAAGGTAATCCCAAAGGGTCACTCCTGCAGCTCCCTGTGTTGGTGGTCAGGATTTGTGGCATTTACTGGCACAAGCACAGAGTCCCTTACCTTGCTTTGGTGATACCTCTGGGGGAGGGTGTGCTCACATCTGTCACCAGTCACTCTTCATGGTTTCTTCTCTTTGCATCAGCTTTGTACTAACATTTAATTTCTTCCTTAAAAGGATAAAAAGAGTAGATCAGACGATGATCTACTATTCCTACCATATTTTTGGATTTCTTCTGTCATTTTAAATCAAAAAGAAATTAAGAGAATGAAATTTTTGGAGAGTCAGTTGAGTGTAAATGTTTATTGCTTACAAGTGTGAAATGCTACAATTCTAGTTTCCAATGATGCATTAACTCTGTTTTTTTTTTAAACTGGCTTCTTAATAGCAGAGTGTTATCAAAATAATTATTTGTCTGGAGCTCCAAAAATAACAGATGTGATTTACACTCTATTGAAAATCAGTGGGATGCATTTAAAGTACTGTTGTGCTTTTTAAAATCCCACCAAGGATGAGGACTTCCAGGGGTGCCCAAATACAAATTCAGCTGCTTTGGACTACAGCCTCATTTTGAGATGAGTATCTTGTTTGCTCTGTGGGGAAGGAAACACACAGATCTGTTTTTGACAATCTCCACTGCAGATCTGGAGGCAGGGACTGAGCCTGCTGGTCACACATCTGTGTGGTGTTCAAAAGGAGTCTGTGGCTGTTCTGCCTTTTCTGTCAGAGCGTGCTTTTATGACAGGTGTTATGGCCAAGGTCACAGGACTGAATACTGCAAAACTTGGATAGTTTTGTGTGGCAGTAGAAAAAACATTTCAGAAATACCACTGAAAGCTGATAACCTCATTTGACCTGCTTTTAACTGAATGTCCCATTAAAATCTATGGGATTTGGTGCTTTTAAAAATCAGATAAAGTATTTGTAATAAGACTTTGTAATTGGAAAATACTCATTTGGACAAATGGGAAGGATTTCAGTGTGTTGCTTTGCTCATGAAATATGAGGAAAAACTTTGGAACTGTGGGAATATTTTATTGAAAAAATTTTGGGAAAAAACCCCACATTTAGTATCCTCTTATGATTCAGTTTGGTTATTATGTATTTCTAAAAATAAACTGAATTCATATAGAGCATTTACAAAATACTGAAAAGAAACACTTGCCTATTAAATGGGAGTGATTCACTACATAGATAACGCCTGAAAGAACCTGAGTTTTTCGACTTCCTTATGCAGAAACATAAAACCTCAGCATGAAACAATGACAGAATATGGATTTCCTGGAAATGCTGTTAAGTTACAGAAAGCAACTCACCTCCTCCCAGCAAAGAGCTCTGTGAAACTCTCTGCTATCACCAAGTCAACAGTGCACTGTAAGTTTTTAGAGGTGACCTTACAAAGATTTCTTTTCCCCAAGTTCTCCAGTGACCTCTGCTCATCAGTTAAATGAGCTTTTCTGTTCTGTAATGGAAATATCCAGAAGAAAAATCTGTGATTTTTTTTCACTTTAGTGAAAAGAATGTGTATTTCCCTTCTGATAAAAAAAAGCATCTGAAATTATTGCATGCAGGATGGTTTATAGACTATAATAGATAATTATGGGGAAAACTCTGTCCTCTTTTAGGTGAACAAATTTTCATCTGAAAGGAAAACTGCGCCAGTAGGTAATGAAATAAAACAAAATACAATTTGATCTAATTAGAACTTTGTTTTCTAGATGTATCCGCCATCTTGTTTACAAAATTTAGCATTAAACTCTGTGCAAAAAAATTAATTATTCATTAGTATTTAAAAATATGGTAATTAGCCCAACAATTGTGCATTTTTCTAACAAGTTAATGTATTACCAGTGTCTTTACCTGCTCACATGGAACTTCATAATTAAAAACTGGATAAACCAAACCTTCTGCGGTTCTGGGATTTCTCACTGGTTGCATGTGGATTTTTTATATCAAATTTAGTCCCACCTACATTGGTATCAAAAATCATAAAGGTTTCTGTATATCATTATCCTCTTCCCTGCTTATGGGTGATTAAATTTGAACTTCTCATGAAATGGGATTAACAGTCAGCAAGCAGTAGGAGAAGAAGCTAAAGAAATTACTAAGGAGTGCTAAAGTCCATTTACTCCCGGTGTAAATTGGGGTCCCTGAACTCAGTGAAGACTTCCCTGGTTTAACCAGATGAAAATTATACTCACAGAATGTTGTGCTTTGCCTTGGATTCCACCTGTAACATTCACCCCTTTTTAAATATGGAAAATATTTGGGTTTTTTTTTTATGGCTGCCTGGTCATTGGGTAGCTCATCAGAGCAGGTAAATGTTTCCTGAAGAAACACCTTCAAATTTCAGGCTACATGGCTCCTGCTCTCCCTGCCTTAGAGTGCGAACACTATGTTAATGTTTGGAAAAAAATTACAGAAATCACATGGGATTTTGTTTTTCATTAGAAATTCCAACATTTTTTGCAGGAAAAAAAAGCAGCTCCGCTCTGGCTGACAGCTTGAAGGGAGGCACCAACAATGGAATTAATATGCTCAATATTTTTTTGAGAGGAGCAACAGGCTCTGCTTGAATCTCAGCAGGCCGGAGATTGCCTAAGTGGGCTTCTCTGCAGGCAAAGTTGTCCCTTTTATGGCAGTCTGTAAATCTTTAATGGCAGCTGTGCTCCTTTGCTTTTTCTGTCCAGTTCCTTCTCCATGTGTTTGGCTGTGCCTTCTGTTTCTGTGAGGTGATTTACATGTGTTAGTTTAGGAAATAATACTTCGAAAGATAAGGGTTTCCTCTTCTTGCTGGAGCATTTCTTTCTACCCACGCAGGACAGCATTTGCTGTTTTATAAATGTGTCTGTAGTTCAATGCCCTGGAAAAAGAAGGAGCAGGGAAGAGCATTTAACAGTCTTACCACCTGCTCACACACCTTTGAACACACATCAAAGGAGCAGTTCAAGGGGGAAATAATAACTATTTTTGTGGAATAAGTTTGTAAGGACAACTTAGTCGCCTGGTAACTGTGACAACAAGGGAATGTGTTTGTTATTCGCTTTCCTTGGAAAAAAAGGAAGTAGTTTCTTCTTCTTTTCTTCTGTTGACAAAATTAAGGAAATTGTGCAAACAGAGTTGCTAAAAATTGTAACTAGCACCACATTGTAACTAGCACCTTCATGCAATGTTTTCTTACCAAGTAGTAGTTCTGGAATTTTCTTGAAAAACTGACTGTAAATATAAGTTGATTTTTTTTTTTGTATTGTGTAATTGAAATGTGAAAAGGGACTTTTTACAAGGGCATGGAGTGATAGGACACGGCAGAATAACTTCAAACTGAAAGGGAGTAGATTTAGATTGGATATAAGGAAGAAATTCTTCAGTGTGATGGTGCTGAGGCCCAGGCCCAGGTTGCCCAGAAAAGCTGTGGCTGCCCCACCCCTGGAAGTGTTCAAGGCCAGGCTGGACAGGGCTTTGAGGATCCTTGTCTAGTGAAAGGTGTCGCTGCCCATGGCAAGGTATTAGAACTGAACTTCAAGGTCCCCTCCAATCCAGAGCATTCTAAGATTCTGTGATTTATTTTCAACTAATTACTCTTCAAGTTCCTAAGTAATTTCCACTTGGAAATTTAGAGGGATTCCCTGGTTAACTTGCTTCAGAATATTCTATTAGTTGAAAAAAGAACATTACTCTTTTATGCTGTACTGTGAATAAATATTGCAGATTAATGTCAAAACAATGTCCAAGACTACCAAACCAAACATGCTAAATTTGGTCACTGTATTCAGATTACTTTTCATTGCAGAGCACAGGCTTTGATTTAAGCAGTTAGAAAGGATCTGATACCCACAAATTATAGTTCAAATTCAGCTGTGATCAAATGATAAAAATAATACCCGTGGCTGAAAATTCAGTGGTGTGGCTATTAAGTTGTTAAATCTATAGTTAAACCTTTGATCCATGATTGTTGGCAGAAAAAATATGACTTAAGGTTTAGGAGACTGGACTATGTCTTGAAAAATTAGGTAATTTCTAAAATGAAAGGCTAGGAAGTGATTTTAAGTTCTTTTGGTCTGCAAAGAACACCTGTGTGCTTCTTCCACACAACAAATGCTTCTCTTCCATTCTATTTGGAAATCAATTAAAAAAAGTTACCTTCTGACTGCACACCTTTTGTGGTACTCAGGTGTTAGCACTGTGCTTAATTAGCCAGTCTCTCCTCCTGTACCTAATCAGGGAGTGCCCAGCAGAAGGTTGCTCCCCGCCTTGTTCCCCATCATCAGTTTAATTTGCTAATGAGGATCACCTTTCAGACCAGGTGTAGAACCTTGTTCTAGGCGTGCTTTGCCCTGTCCCTTCAGGCCTTTTCACCAAGGGCAGTTTCTCCTGGTGGGCAGCTTTTCTAACCTGGGAGATAATTTGGTGCAAAATCCTCAAATTCTGTAATCCCTGAACCAGAAAATTCCTTGGAAATTGATGGATATTTCCTGCTGCTTGCGTTGGACCTGCTTGAGTGAGCACGTGTGATCTTCTAAGGTACAGAACAAATGTTCCAAATTAGTTTTCGTGTTATGTTTTTCTCTGTTTTATCAAAGCTGGTACCAGTAAAAGTATTTGATTTATGGCACGGGAGGTTAGACCAGATTTGGGGGTTTTTTTGGCTTGCAGTAGTGTTCCCAAAGTTATTCTACATTTCTTTCTCATTTGTGCTCCAGTAAGATAATCTACAAAATGCAGCATAGGCAGCCCAGTGTTTCTTATAATATTTCTTCTATAGTTGCTTGAAAAAAAATTTAATGTGTGCCTGCTTGAGGTAAGAGCTATTGTAGTGCAGAGCAAGCAGGACAGGGATTGTTATGATATTCCGTGCTTCTTTGGGTGAAATTCCTTGTCTTTTGATACTGAACTTGAAGTAGGACAAAATAACCAATTTAAATGCAATTATGCAAATATTTTGTAGCCTAAATGTGCTTAGAATTCTGTGAATGCAGATTGTGGAGGCTGGGTGTAATTTAAAAATGCAGTGACAGAGGAATATGATTTCTGGTAGCTAAGCCAAACTTCTGTCACTAATATTGATATGTTTAAGATGCAGTGGGAAAAATCCAGTTCTTTGTGGTATCTTATAGAGGCCTATGATAAGGAAGATACAAGGGCAGCTGATTATATATAAACTTGATGCTGTCAGCTGGGAAAAAATTCTCATAAAGCTAAGTAAGATTATCTGGCTGCTGAAGAGATAAGGTGTCTGTTTTTTGGTTGCAGGTCATATGAAAAGATTAAAGAATTGAACATTAGGTTTTCAGTAAACTCTGACTTTAGTTCTGGAGGTGAAAGCTTCAATTTCAATATTCTTTGTCAAGAGTTTGTGTGCCGTAACCTAGAAGATAATGTTAATTTTACTGTGAGCTATAGAATAATTCAGGGAAGGACAGGCCCTTTTGGCAGGCACAGGTATTTGCTGTTTTGGGTCCTGGTGTAGGATACCCGATTCTTTGCAAATCAAGATAAATCCAGGTACCAGTAGATTTATTTGCTCCTCTTTATTTCTGAAGTTTAAAAATCAAAGTTTATGATTGGTACTTGCTAAGAGCCAAGAAAGGACAAAGCTTCCCTGTAGTGCCCTACTATAGCTATAGTCTGCAACAATTTCAGTGTAGCTTTGTAGAAAGATCTAGGCTGGTTTACCATATGTGTGTTTATCTTACTCAGAATTTAGTTGGTTGTAAAGAATGAGCTCAGTGAAAGTACGTAAAAAATGGCTGAACAGATTTTCTTTGATATAAGTTCATAAAATGTTCTTTATTTTAAGTTGAATCTAAAAAATTCCAGAGAAAAGGTTTAATTGATATTAGGACAGTTTAAATAATAGAATTTAGTACTTTCAGAGAAGAAAATGTTGTTCTGATTTGTTAATCAGGTTTATTAATTCCTGTCTGGGCTTAGTTCACCTTTCTGGAAAACCTAACCGAAGTCAGTGTAAATAATATTGTAGCAGCACTGATAACCTTGTAGATGCACAAAATATATATATAAAAACCATATATAATATATATAAACCACATCAATGAGCTGAGAAGCCCTTGGAAACTGCTGTGGCTGAAAACCCCAAATCAGTGAGCTAAGCCATTGGAAACTGCTGTGGCTGAAAACCCCAAATCAGTGAGCTAAGCCATTGGAAACTGCTGTGGCTGAAAACCCCAAATCAGTGAGCTAAGCCATTGGAAACTGCTGTGGCTGAAAACCCCAAATCAGTGAGCTAAGCCATTGGAAACTGCTGTGGCTGAAAACCCCAAATCAGTGAGCTAAGCCATTGGAAACTGCTGTGGCTGAAAACCCCAAATCAGTGAGCTAAGCCATTGGAAACTGCTGTGGCTGAAAACCCCAAATCAGTGAGCTAAGCCATTGGAAACTGCTGTGGCTGAAAACCCCAAATCAGTGAGCTAAGCCATTGGAAACTGCTGTGGCTGAAAACCCCAAATCAGTGAGCTAAGCCATTGGAAACTGCTGTGGCTGAAAACCCCAAATCAGTGAGCTAAGCCATTGGAAACTGCTGTGGCTGAAAACCCCAAATCAGTGAGCTAAGCCATTGGAAACTGCTGTGGCTGAAAACCCCAAATCAGTGAGCTAAGCCATTGGAAACTGCTGTGGCTGAAAACCCCAAATCAGTGAGCTAAGCCATTGGAAACTGCTGTGGCTGAAAACCCCAAATCAGTGAGCTAAGCCATTGGAAACTGCTGTGGCTGAAAACCCCAAATGCTGGTGGAGCGTGGGAGGCCTCAGGAGCCATCAGCCTGTGGGGGAGCCAGGGCAGCTGGTCAGGAGGACACAGCAGCTGTCAGCATCAGGTTATGGAGGGAGCTTCCCATAGACTGGTTTTGGGATCCGTGGTCCTTAATGCTTTTAAGAATGACCTTGGCACAGATGTGAGCATGCTTGTATGATTTGCTGAAGATGGACAGCTAAGAGGGATTGTCAGTAAGGCTTGAGTTGTCCTACAGGAAAGATTGTGTGACCTTGATTATGGTAACAGAAATGAAGTTCAACAGTACAAAGGGAAATGCCCTTCTCCTTAGGGGTCATGGCAGGGAATGCCAGGTATTGGCTGGGAGCTGATTTCCCTATGGGATAAAGGCTTTTAGTGTACAATAGGTGCAGTCAAACCTTTTTATTTTGTCAGTTGTCTTTTTTTAAGTTTATGAAGCATGTTTTGTAATTACAAGAGAGTTAATACATAATGTGTTTTTATAAATTTTTCTCATGACCAGCAGTAGTTGTGTCCTGCCTGATTCATGAACTGTTTTGTCTGTGTGAAAAAAAAACCCTAATGGGGTGAGTGAAGCAAGGAACCTACCCCCTTGTACTTATCTGTGAGGCAGGGAGGGGAAAGAGCAGAAATAAGGAAAGAACATTCAGCATTCACACACTTAATCTCGATTATGAGCTCATCTAAATATTAGCTGAATATATGTTTTTTTCCCCATTGATATCAGAGGGTTCCTGTAAGAGCTCAAGGAAAGCTTTGGGCTGCACTTTAATGCTCTCATCCCCAGATGCTTCATGTTCCCAACCACCAGGGCAGCCCTCTAATGAGGTTTCACTCAGCAGCATGGACTCTCCATGGACCCAGTGCCTCAGGAAGTGTCTGCTGGCTCCTCTGTGGCCCCTCCAAGGTCCACCCAGGCACCTGGAGCTGCTACCCCCACCTGACACAGGTGCTACAGGGCTGCTTTTCACACTCCCCCCTCCCTGCTAGGCAGTGTTTGGCCCTTTTTCAAACACCTTTTCCCTGAGGGGTTTCAGCTGTGCCCTGGGTGGGACTGCTGCAGAACTGACCTTTCCTCAGGGGCTCCACAGCCCCCACTGCTGGCACAGCATGCTGGGGGGGGTGGCACGAATCTCAGGAATTTGGGCAATCCTTGGTACTGAGGTGTGTGCCTCAGACTGTTTTTGGCAGACCATGAGAGGAGACACTCAGGAAACACTGTCCTCCCCTCGGCTTTGGGGCAGGAACAGGCCAGAGAGTGTGGGACCACAGATTGGTTGGGACAGCTCATCCTCTGCCCTGATGCCACAGAATGGGAAAAAGGCAAATGCAAGTCTGGCTTGCTCTGAGTGAAAAAAACCCTAAAAAGTTTTTAAGCTGCAGGGATTTGTGTGTGTTAGTGATGTGACATATTTAGAAGCCTCCCGCCAGTAATGCTCCTCTGGCTGCTGGGTGGGTTGGCCTGGTGGGCCAGTCCAGCTGGTAACATCTATCAGGACAAGGGGTTATGGTTTTAAACTGAAAGAGAGTAGATCTGCATTTGGTACAAGGAAGAAGTTCTGCTGTGAGGGTGCTGAGGCCCTGGCACAGGTTGCCCAGAGAACCTGTAGATGCCCCATCCCTGGAAGTGTTCAAGTCCAGGTTGGATGGGGCTTGAAGCAACCTGGGATAGTGGAAGGTGTCCCTGTCCACAGAAGAGGGGGTTGGAACAAGATGGTCTTTAAGGTCCCTTCCAACTTGAACCTTTCCACTCTATAATAAATGGGTCAGGAAAAAAATTGGAGTGCTTCAGACTTGTTTAATATATTTATTAATGGCCTTCACATAAATATTATGAGTGTACTTAGAGAATTTGCTGAAAATGCAAAACCAAGAAGCTCTAGATGAATAAACCTGCTGGCCTGGGAGGCCTTGTTCAGTTTGGGATGACCTGAAATAAATATTTCATCTTTTTTGGTCATTGAACTGAAACAGTGTTTTTTGCACTATTTTAGCAATAATAGCATTTATTTACAATGTGCTTTCCTGCCTTTGATATAGTGCTACTGGCAGGAGCAGAGACAAAAGATGATCATAAATGTTCCTCTGTTTCTGAAAGAAAAGACTGAAAGAAACCAAATGGGGAGAAAGTATGTTCTAGTAAAAGCTAGTAAACACCATGGAGGAAAAATGTTATATATTTTGCCAAAGCATCTCCATGTAGATTTATCACAGTAAAGAATTTTCTTCTGGAGCAGTAGCCAGGTTTCTTGAGCTTGTATCAAGGTCTTTAAAAGCACATATGGCTGCTACTGTCCTAACTTCACATATCCACTGGAAATTTTGAAATTGCTCCACTCTAAAACTGTGGTGTGGGTGTACTTCCTCACCAGCAGTGACCTGTGACTACCCTACCCCACCACCAAGCTTACTTGAGGGCCCTGGGCTTGGGGTTCAGTATACTCATGGTTCAGCAGTCCCTTGAGGTATTCCAAGCAGGTTATACTTTGCTGGACAGTTCTAGGGTCAGCAGAGGTGGCCATGGTACCTACCATGATAAGCACCACTTAGGGAGCACCCTAAAATACTACTCCTCATGGAATTTCCACTTAAAAAAAATAAGTCTTACCAAGAGAAGGCTTAATTTGATGTTGTTCAACACATGAGCTTTAAGTGTGGGAGCATTTCTGTTGGGCTTTCAAGGTCATTTTTCTTTATTGAGCTTTTATAGCAGCTGTGTAACAATTACTGCATAATGGATACCTGCCTTCTCTGGAGTATGCAGAATTGATTTTTTTGTGAATTACTGATTGGATTGATTTTTGTACTTACGACAGTACCAGACAATTTAAGTGCATACGTTAGTTTGATCTCAGATACTTTCATTAACTATGCCAACATAAAGCTTTGGGCGTATTTGTCATGACAATATCAGAATCTAGGAACTGAAAAGATATCTAACCCTAGTCCTTCTCCTGACTGGGCAGGAAGCGTGCCACTTTGTTTATTACTAGTTTCCTCATTATCCACTCGTTAGTTCTAGACTGAGCTTATTGAGGCATATGATTTTATTTTCTCTCAATAGATCTTTTTTTCCCCCTCACAATATCCTAGTAATTGGAATATTAAGCTCTTTAGTGAAAATTTAATTGAAGCTGCATCTCCTTCTCTTGGCACTGCCATGTTTAGTTGGATGATTTTCCTGATATTCAGGTTGAAGTTTGTTATGGTTTTGTTTGTTGTCTTTTTGGACTTTGAGAGGAAGGTGTGGGTGAGTGGTGGCCCTGATGGTTATTACTGTTAGCTGGGTGAAGAGCTTGTTATGATACCGATGTTAAAGCAAAGACAAAAAGCTTGAATCAGTAGAACATGTGAGGAGGGATTCACAACAGATTGGTCATAGTGTGAAGGGTACTGAAGTACCTGTATTTTCTTTATTTCAGTAAAAAAGGACAGTAGGGTCTGGTAATAATGTAGCTTTGTACACTGCTTAATTTCTGTGATAAGCTTGCCTCTATATGCCTTGGAATATCTCAAATCCTCTACAGAAAGCTTAGATACCCCTCGGCTGTGCAGCTCCACGTAAGCCAGTGCCAGCTGTCAGCTACTCACCAGAAGCAAAGAGATGAAATATAGTTCAGACCCCAGCTATATTAGAATCATTTATTTCCCCATCCTGAGAGATGAGGTGCATCTGATCAAGGGGGCAGCTGGGAGATGTGGCAGAGCCTCTGTGTGAAGTTACTTTTGTCACAGATGGGGGGAAAGGGGATACCAGGGTGGAGCTGGGATGAACGACCAACCAGATCAGAGTCCAGGCTGCTCGAACTTTAAACAAAGGAATATCTCAGACTCACATGGCCAGGACCCGGGGGTGGGGCACGGAGAACCCAGGGAGTGCACTGCAACAGTAGGGGACATTTCAGAGGGAATATTTTCACTTGCTGATTTCATAGGGAAAAGTTGCCAGCCTTGTGTTCTGAATAAGTTGCTAAATAATTCCCATTTACCTTCTGGACTCTGGTTTCTCTCTGGCTGGGACTGCACAATGGTGGTGCTGTGTTGTGTTACTGATAGCACCCTCACATCCAGTCACCTTTCTGCCCTCAGTCTGTCTTTCCTCCATGGAATTTATACACCTTTACTGCAAGATCCAAGCACCTCACAGTCTTCACTGCTTTTTCCAATTCCCCTGTGAATTAGGCAAATGCAGTTATTCCCATTTGAGAAGTACAGGACTAAGGCACTTGAAAACTAAAAGGCTGTAAAGTGAAAGATATTTATGCACTTTACACATTTAGGTGCCTAATGTGATTTTCTAAAGCATCCAAAGACATTAAGCATCCAACTCCTGCTGACTGTGATGGAAGTTAAGTACTTAACTCATCCGGATGTTGTGGAAAATTGTGGATGACTGCCAATCTGTCTCTCTTCATATTTATTTAGATAAATTTTTGAAAACACTAGTCTAGATCATTTGCTGCCTGCTACACAGGGAGACCCCCAACTGATAAACTATTGCATTTTTTTTTCTCCAGCTTTTGTGTTTTATATCAATTGGATATTCTACTTAAAAGATAATTTGAAGTACTTTCTCCTGAAATATTACAAGCCTGGTATTTTAGCTATCAGGTTTCTTAGCAATTCAGCTATAGTACCACACTTGATTTGAATCATGTTTAGATTATCTCTCTCCTAAACCAGCTATTTTCTTAATGGCGTTTATCAAAGCAGTTTTTGAAGTTGTTATAGTTAAATGCAGAGTGCACTGTTTCAGTTGGGAGGAAGCAGACTCTCTACCCACACTTACCTCTCTGCATGAAAGCTATGTTTCATATTTCTGTTATTTAAATCATCATGGTATTTGATAAAGTGATAAAATGTAACAGCTGCATTTTACACTCCTGAATTAGTTCACTTTACTCTGGGATGCTGCATTATTGCATCTTTATTGCAAGGTTTCTGAAAGCTCCACAGAGCCACAAGTGAGACTTGTACCTGAAAATCCTGTGAGGCTCCTGGCAAGGTTCTCTGTCAGCTTGTGTGCTCCAGCAGCTGCTCCTTGTGCACTTCAGACATCTTCCTCCTGCCTCAAGGCAGAGCAGAACAAGAAGCAGACCCTAACCCTGGCCACCTCTGTTCTGGGGTCTGCAGTTTGGACGTAGAGGTCAGACCCCACTGGACCGGCTCACCCCAATGTGTGTATTCACTCCCCAAACCCCATGGTTGCACAGATCAATGCTTGGCACTGCCCTCTGCCATCACCTCCATGGTGCATGGCCTCTGTTTTACACTGAGATCAGTCTTGGGCCTTAAAACCTCCACCCCCTGTGTGCCCCCAGAGCAAGGGGAAAGCACCCAGTGAAGAGCAGGCTGACTCCTGCCAATGGCAGGGGTACCCTAAATGAGGCTGGGCAGAAAGGGGGCTGCACCAGTGAGGGGACAGCCCTTGCTCCCTGCACTTACCTGCCCCCAAACCTGCTCTAATGGGTGTCTGCAGTAGCAGCTGCAAAGCAGTGCCTGTATCGAGTATCAGATGTGCTCGGGGGTCAGAGCCTCCCCTTCAGGTGCTTGAGGGGCTAAAAAGCAGCTCAGAACCACCAAATGGCAATTTCACTTGGCACTGAGCTCCAGCACGGGGTGGCTGGGAAGCAGAACTGTCCCCTCACTGCAGGTGTGGCCTCTGCACACCCAGGGGGACACGGCTGGGGCTGGCGTTCTGACCTGCCACAGAAATAAGGGCAGTAAAATGTACTTGTGTATGTGTAATCTCATGGATCCCTTTCACAAAAACCAGTTCTCCCAGTTCTCTCAAAGTGAGAGATTCCTGACAGTGTCCAGATTCTTGTTACTCTCTCATATTCAAATATTTTAAAGTCTTTTTTTCTCCTCTTTATCACACTGTGAAAAGGACTTGAATTGAAAATTAATTTAAAGGGGCTGCGACTTTGTAAAAGCTGCACAAAGTTGCTTTATCAAGTAATAGTTTGTTTTCTAAGTGGTTTAGGCATAATTGAAGTCAAAATAATTTATAGCAGCAACATTTCTGCCATTGAATCCAGATCTATTTATAGTCTACAGCATTAAAATTGCAATTAAAAACTCCACGCTTGCTTTTAATGGAATGATCATTCATCTTCCACTCTCCAATTAAAAGAATATAATTGTATTTTTCACTAAGAAAATTTCTTTCTACGCTTCTGGAAATGGTTAATGCTGTATTTGATTTTAGCTGCCTATAGGACATCATAAAAAAAAAAATCCATCTTAAAGAGATTTTTGTGGGTGGCTCCTTCATGTCAAACCGAATTCATACTTGAATGTGAAATATCTCAGATCTGCTCTGGCAGTGGCTTGCTTTCATATTTTTATGTGGATAGAATTTAGGATTTTTTTTAATCACTGAATAACTTTTTCATATCTTCTGCTGGAACAAAGCTGAATGTATCTTTTAGTCAGATTCTTTTGACAGGCTGTTTTGAAATAAATGAAGAAAATGCAGGCTGTAAAATCTGACTGTGCCTCCCGGTGGCAGCACGGTGCAATTCCTGCCTGCTGGAAGGCAAACGACTGTGACTCCAGTGAGAAAAAAATGGATTATGGAGAGTACGTTTAGCTGCGTGAAACCAACATTTTTCTCAGCTCTGAAAGTAATCAGCACCATTTCTAATAGATAAAGAAAATCAGCATATTTTCCATTTTGTATGTGGCTTTTATATTTAATGGGATTTTCATCAGTATAAACATCATTCTTTTGGAATGCAAGCCTGTTTTTACTGTTTTTATAATATGGCTTATGCATATAATAAATGTATCTTGACTCTGAACGTTGCTGAAAATCAGTGCCTGCTGAAAAATAATTGCACATTTATCTGCAAAACCAAAAATACTTCATGTAACTATTTTGAAGAGACTTTGTATTTCCTAAAATTGAGAGGATACTGGGTTTGTCTCAGTATTTGTGGGTGAATGAAAACCACCCAGCTGTTCACATTTCCTTAGGAGATTCATCCTGCTGCCTCATAAAAACCCTTCAAGCTATGTTCATGTGTGGTGTGAAAATTACTGTCACTTGTGTATTTTTGAAGATTAGAGAGTGAAGATCAACTTTCCCAGAAATCAGCAGAGTAACTTGAAGGTCATAAAAAGATCAGACTGAGAGTTGTTCTTAGTGCTCCTAGAAGGTGAGGTGGTGAGGGACATGTCCCCATATGTTCACGTTTTCCTTTTGTGTGTGGGGTTGGATTGAGGGGCAACTTGGGTGCTCCCTCTAATTGTGAGAGCACCAGGCCATCAGAGCAGGAAACTTTTACATGTGCCAGCACTGGGCTCTTCGTTGTAAAAATGTGACTTTTCACATGTTGCCTTTGACACTTGGGTATGGCTTTCATGAGGAATCTTTCCTTGCATGGCTGGATTTTGGGTCAGAGAGCCATGTCCTTCTCTAGTAAAAACTGTACCTTTATTTGTGCGTGATCAGAAATAATCCCAGTCTTCTGTGTGTGTCTAATACTATGGCAGTAGTCTTGTGTAGTGTGCTGGGTCTTTCTGTTTAACAAGTAATTTTCTCTGTTTTTCAAAGCCTTATTGCTGTCTTAATGTCTTTTCTTCCTATACATTTTTCTTATTCCTGATGGCTATACCCTGGCAACTCACAATCTCATCGTTACATGCTTTGCTGTCTTGTCTTCCCTTGAAATATTTTCTCTGCTGCTAAAAGTTGGCCCACCTTTCAGCTGTTTTGTCCATCTTAGGTGGGATGGAGGGTTACCCCTTCCCTAGAATACATGCTCTTTTGGTTTTTTCCACCTCCAAAGTCACTCACTCATCTTTCTGTAATTGTCACAAATCACTTTGAGGAGAAATCTTGTATATAGAAATTATAGCTTTCACTGTAGCTAAAATCTATTGGTGCTATCAGCAAACTGTTCACAGGGAGAGGCAGTGGAGGAAAATGACAGATTTCTGGTGACTGGAGTCATAAAATAGCATTCCTGATGACAGATATTGTGTGTCACCTTTGGGCTATGGGATTTTGTTGTCTGCCAGGGAACAGACCAGAATTTGTGCAGAATGACTGACATTTATTGCTATGACAAATACTGACAAATAAAATTATCTGGGTATTTTTTGGGGGTTGATTTTTAAAATAAGGTGTTGAGGAAACTTAGTGATTATCAAATATCATGGTAACTGTTCTATATTGTGAAGCTTATTCATACAGATCATCCCAAACCTGAAGATGGTGTTCCCTGGTTTTGCTCTTCTGATTTGTTATTGATACAGCCCTGTGTGACTCTTTCAGGAGAGGTGATAGTGCAATTGCTGATTTTGGTCCTTTGGAAATCTTTGTCCCATGGAAATCCCAGCTTGTTACCCTTCCTTTTCTTCCACTCTTGCCTGCATTTCCTCATTTCATCTTTCTACTCTCTCTTTTCCCCCTTATTTTCTTAGTCCCTTCCTAATACTCTTAGTACCCTCCTGTTGCTTCTGGTAAGTTGTGTCCTGTGGGGTGATGTCCTTGAATGTTGTGGCTCAGACTTGCCTTTTCCCCACCTGCCCCACGGCACTCTCAGGAAGGTGTCGGTGGCTGTCTGGAAAACTTTCAGCCATCCTAAAAATTGATGGAAAATTTCACATCAACAAGGAAGCAGAAGGCAAAACAAGGGCATGGTCACATAAATGGAAATGCTGAACAAGTAGCAAGTTGGAGAAACAAGCTTTTAAGTGCTGCAATTAATTTTAATTCTTCTTTACCTTGATGTTCAAAAATATATTTAGAAGCAAGTGTTTAAAGATGAACGTAATATTTAATGGTATGCCTGTGGTCCTTGTGAAAGTTAATTACCAGAGCATCCGTTAGAGCCAGGAACAACATATGTTTCCTCTGGAGTGCCTTTCTGAACCTGTCTAAACATTTTTTATTTTAAGAAAGCCATGCTGGGAAGCCCCTCTAGCATGAGATGTCTCCAGAGAATTGTGGGCTAATCTTCCCTTGCTCAGAAGGCACCCAGTGGGTCCAGCATCTTTATCTGTATGGGGTATTTCTTCCTTCTTTTTCAATTTTGTAATTGACTAAGGTGGATAATTTAGTAATTATTCTTGGTAGCATGTGAAGATAATCAAATTAATTTTGCTGCAAGAATGGTTCCTTTATGAGCTTATGTATTTTTGCTGATACTTTACTTTCTTGATGTGCAATGTGCTATTTCTAATAAAACCAAGAGAAACAGTTTTCAAAGAAAAGAATGTAATGGCTGTTCTGATCCAGCTATGATTTAAAGATGCATCCCAGGCTTCCCAGGCACAGAGGTGTGATGTGGATTTTGAAGGAGTAACTTGCTGTAGGGCTACCAAAAACTCCCCCAATAACAAACCACTCCAAACTGAGCAGTATTAGCTGTCAGTGAGGGCAGTGAGTGTGTGCTGGGTATCTTTGTTATGACTTCTCTGGGGGAGGAAATGTGCTATTGAATCAATTAGGTTACCTTTTCTGTGGGGTCTTCAGACCTTACAAGTTTCTGTTGAACTCCTTAGGTAGCAGTTTTGTCTAATAAACTTTTCTCATTTGTTTTCATTCTTACTACAACCTAAAGTGCCTCTCTGGGGTAATTTTGAACTGAAAAGCAGCTCATGAGTGTGAGGTTATCACATCATCAGAGTAGTTTTGAAGGAAAAAATATTCAGAGTGACTGAACTGTAAATTTATTGCTAAAGAATAGCTTTTTTTTCAAAATTCATGGCTTTAGAAGCCATCAGTATCAGAGCCTGCTATACAGATTTTCAAAGGTGGCTATTTTTTTTTTTACTTTCTGAATGAGAATTTGTAATCTGGCTGGCAGCACTGCACTCCTGTTGAAGTGTTAGCTGGGAAGTTATGCTCTTTCAGCAGCCTCTGCAGTTACTTCCATCAGTCCAGGGCAATGTGAGGTTCTGAATTTAATTTGATCAAATATTTGTTTTGAATATACCATTTAGAATCAGGAAGTAAATGAAGCTTTCACAGACACACATAGTTGAAGGATGTTGCTATTTATTCAGTGTATAAATCAGCCCTGTTTTGAGCTGCTGAATGTAATCCAAACACTGGCAAAGAAAAATAATGATAACGTACATCATTGCTGCATAATTTTAAGGCATTTTATAGCCTGGAAAATGTGGTGTATTCTATAAAAGTGACAAATGACACAACACTGTAATAAATAGCCATAGTTTATGCATTGTGAATTGGAGTTAAGACTCAAATGGAAATTCTTTTTCAGCAGATTGGATGTGAATTCAATTTCACAGGCTCGCTACACAAATTATTTTGGTTTCCATGTATTAGTCTGTATTCTAATCAATGATGGTGTGCACATTCTATTATATATAAGTACAGTAAAACTTGTATTTAGAAGATACTTGAAATCAGTTACTATGAATATGATACACACATGTAAGACATTTAAATGAATCTCCTACAATAAGACAAACTGCTTTGACTTAATTCAAAATGACTTTGATTAATTGCTTGTTTGGAATGTTAGGTTCTTACTGAGTTTGTAAGTGAATGGTTCAGGTATGTGCTGCATCTTTATCATGGTAATTAAGTCCATTGTACTGGAAAAAATCTATTTCCACTTAGCATATTATATAAATATTTACAAGGAATGAGTTGTTTGAAACTCTTAATAAGAGGTAGGATGGTTCTTCTGGAAAACAGTGTTCCAGTGGTAGTCTTATTAATATCAGACAGATGCATCACAGTTAAAGTGCTGCAGTGTTTTTACTATTCTGTGGAAATGCATTGGTATTTTTCTGGCTACAAAGAATTGTTAGGGGATAAAAAGCTGTGAGCCTGGATACCTCATGGCCAATTAAACAATGTAATAAGTAAATATAAGGCTCAAATACAAACTGTGGGCTTTGCTAAATTATTTCACGAGAAGCTTGAGTTATTTGATATCATCTAGTTTATATGGAATGTTTCTGTGACTGCATAGCTCTTCCCAAATGAAAAGTAAACTTTGCCTACAATTATATTACTGTCTACCAGGCTAGAGCAGGTCCTGCTCAGCCTTGAACAAAATTCACTTCTAATGGTGCGTTGTGTTCAGGTTCAAAACTTTTCTGCTGAAATCAGGTGGCTGAATCAGCTTGAGTTGGTGTTAGTGACACAAAAAAAGCCTTTCAGGTAGAAGAAAAAGGTTCTAGATATTAAACCAGTATGGTTGGGGCCCAACAGAACTGCTCAAGACTCTGCAGTGTAACAAATCTGAGAGTGAAATCCTCTTTTTGGAGAATATTTTGCAGAGGTATTGTCACAGCAGGCTGGGCTGTGCCAGACCCAAGGGGGTGTTTTGCTGGTGGCTGTTGTGAGCAATATTTTTGTCAACAGAAAGATACACGTAATCCTGTTACAAGAACTATAGACTTGCCTTTGGAAAACTGGTCCCATATCCCAGAGATTGCTTAAAACTATGAATCATTATTGCTTGTGCTCTAAAATACCCCAACCCACCAATGCCATGTAAACTTTTCAAAATTACATCTGCACATTGAGGAATGAAACTACCAACAAAATAATTACTTGTATGATATGGAGAACTTATATTTTGGATGAAGCAGTAAAATTAACATTGAAAGGAATGAGAAAAATCCATTAGAATGTTTAAAGCCTGCCTTCAAAATGTTTGTGAATTAAGCACCCATGTGACCACAGTGATGTGTGGGGATTTTTTTTTTTTTTGACTTGTTTTTTTCAATCAAGAGTAGGAAATTAGAGAAATTAACAGAGGGTATGGGGGACAATTCTCCAAACTGAACACAGTCTGCAAAAGAATGGTGCAAAGCACTGTAGAGCATAAAGTTAATAGCAATTTTTTCTGTACTCTGTACCTTACAAATCTTGAAGCAGTGGCATCTATGCTAAGGAGGTTATCTCAGGCTTTGCGTGTAGTGGAGTTTAGAAGGCAGAAATTTTCCTATGAAGATGTAAAGCTTCCCATGATTTGAATGCACAGATCCTTAAGGACATGCTGTGCTGAGTTTTGTGACCATTTAAGCTCCAGGTCAGTAAGTCACTTGAACTTGTGTGTTATTCAGCTTAAAAGAGATTATTTGAATGTAAAGAGAGTGCTTTGACTCAAGGCAGAGTATGTGCCCAAATGTTCCTTGAAATAGGTGTCATTTGTTTGACTTAAAATTACCACAATTTAACAACTTTTTCCCATTTAAAGGCAGTAAAACTCTGCACTTTAAGTGCTTAGAGCATGAATTCTTAAGCAGAAGCATCCAACCCGTGTAACAATGTCCAGTGCTTCCCTGACTCAGGAAAGTGAAAACAGTATCTAAATCAGAATCCTTTGGACTTGAAACTCCAGGAGCTGTTTAAGTTTGGGTGTTTTTCATTCAAGGATTTTTTTTATTTTTTTTTTTTTTACCTATTGCACTTATTCTACAATGCCAGGGCACCATTAATTTTAATTGTTAACTATATGTGACAACCATGAACAGGAAGTAAATTGTGACTGAGTATATTGACTCATAAGTGGCCAGCTAAAATATGCTGTAGAACTGGTGCTTTTCTTCAGGTAAATAAACCAATTTTGCTGATTATTGGCTTAATAATCTGCAATCTTCAGAGCTGGCTGATGGGGTCTATATCTGTGGCCTTTTATGCCATTTTCTGGCAATCCTGACCTGTATTTCAGAGCAGATTAAAGGTAGTAACATCCTCCTGCATCTGCAGGAGGGCCCTGGCTCTCTATCTGAGGCAAGGCTTGCAAAGACAATGTAAGTAACAGACTAATAGTCTGTATGTATATATATACATATTTTTAAAAAGCTTTTATTGTAGCAGTATATCTATATGGCTATAGTATATCTATATTATGTATTTAGTTGCTCTTTTTGCACATAGTTTTTCTCTTTCAAAGAGTATTAAGTTTCTAGAGGTATTCTAATAGTTTTGCTTCTTGTATCTGAACCTGGGAAGATGAACTCAGCTGGGAATTGGGAGATTTTTTAGAGTACTTCCTGTTGCATTTTTTCAGCTAAGAGGCAAAAAGGTGCCATATATCTTGTGTTCCTCCCCATGTTACTGTTAGAAAATCATTTAAAACAATGCATTTGAAAAAAAGCTTTTTGTGCTATGTGCAGCTACAATACTGAGCTGCTTATCTTCTGTGTGGGGATTTACAGCAAAAAAATTCACGTGGGTTGAGAGTTACAGATATCGTTTATTCCTGTAGCTTCAAGTAGTCAGTGAAGTGAAAGTTCATTTGTACTGTACTTTGAAGACTGCTTTCTTCCTTCTGAGATGCTTGTTTAGTGTAAAGTGAGCCATTTTAGACTGTAAGTGTATAGTTGTTCATTAAGTATGAAAAAAGAATGTATTTTAAATATTGACAGTACAGGGTCCCTTTCAAGTAAAGGGAAATTCACCCTGCTACTCTCTTGCTTATATTCTTATAATTTGTCTTGAATAAATGATCAAATGTATTTAAATATGGGCTGAATTATTTTACTTTGAGGAAAAGTCTTTGTGGGATTATTATTCTGCTTCTATTTTTGCTGCTATTGCAATTCAAAAATTTTTTTCAGCTGGCAAAGATGTCACTGTGCCCAGATTGTGCAGCTGCATCTCCCCTGATGGCAGGTCTCATTTCAGTTTTTCACTCAATCCTGACAAATGAAAATGTACTTTAGTACTTTACCTTTTTTTGTAACAAACGATTACCTGAAATGTCCATTAGTGAAAAGCTTTTCAGTTGCTTACAAACCCCTATAGCTGAGCATGAGCAAGGGAGGCTAAGGAGGAAGGTGGTATTTAGATTTCAGGGGTCTGAGATCCACTGTCAGAGCAAACAATACACAAATTAATTTTTAACACTGAGTTAAGATGTTAAAGGGTTGAAATTACTGTTCTCTAACTTTGTGCATCTTGATGCTGTTAAGGGCATCACCACCACATTGAAGTAGCACGTAAGACAACACATGTGCTGCTGATACTCAAAACCAACCCAACTAAGGGACAGTAAATGCCCTACCTTTTGTCTGGGGGATTTGTGGGTGGAGGCCAGCCAGTGGGAATTATTTAATGCACAGCAAACATGAAGGACAACCAGAGACTAAAAAAAGGGCAGAGAAAAGGGCTTAGGTTAAAAAGAAAAGGCCTCTGGGAAATTGGAGGTGATAGTGTGTTGAACTTTGATTTAGTTGCTGCATTCCTGGCAGTAATAGACTCATCTCCAATGTATTCTCTAGGGATATAGGTACAAAGCATGGATTTCTACTGCTTCTAAAGTGGCTTTTTGTGGCTGGACAGTAAATTTAACAGCAGACTTCAGGAGAGGGAATGAATGATCAAGTGGAGATGCAGTTCAAGATGAGCCCTGTGGTGGAGGAGGAGTGGGGAGCTCCTGGTGCAGGTGGCACTGGTGGCTCTGGCAGTGCCATCCAGGACACAGTGCAGCTGCATGGGGGGGGGCTCTGTGCAGTGGGAAGGGGGAGGTACTCAGGGAATGCCCCCTGTGGGTCATGGCTGTGCCCTGGTGTGAGGCTGAGCACCCACCCATGGCCTGGAATGGCCTTTGGGGTGCCCAGGGATTGCCAGCCTGTCTGCTTGGTACTGCAGCCCCTGCTTGGGGAGCCAGGAGGGGCCAATGGGATTCCCTCAGAAATGCATTCCCAGCCTGAGCTAAAACCTTAGGGGTGACCCACTCAATGTCTGCAACCTGTTGCACAGGATAAGTGGAAATAAATTTTGATTTTTTTTTTTTTCTTTCAGCTGTTCTAAGATGTATTATGAGTCAAGTAATGTTAGGCCAGCCAGAAGTGACCCAATCTCTGATGCATTTATGATGGTTGTGTGTTGAGGAGATGCTTTAGGCTAGATATTGTTAAAATAAATGTGTGCATATATATGTTTTTAGCTAATAGGGTCCATTTAAATGTGTTGGTTTGTGGAATGCAAGGTTTTTCCTTTTAAATGTTACTTTAAATTGCTTGGTTTGTATGGGAATGAAAAATCTTGTTACCTCCACTTGAATCAGCTAACTTTTAATAACTTTAAATTGCTATTCTTATTTATACTGACTTGGATTGTAAGGATGAGATTAAAATAACTTCCTATAATGACAGAAGGTAGTTTAACATTTATAGGCCCTCAGTCACTCTGCCTTATGAAGAAAATGCATTTTATCCCTTTGATTTTTTTTTTTTTTTTTAAAAAAAACTTTGATATGATGGAGTTTGGTTTGGCTGATTCATTTTTGTTCTCATTTTTCTCATGGATGAGAGAATCACCATGATAAATGGATATTTTATGGTTTTGATGAATGGTTACTTCCTATTCCATATAATTATCAGGCTGTAGTTTCAATGAAAGATGCTGGGAAATGGAACTTTTCACTTCAGATAACCATCCACCCTGTCTGGCAAGAAAAATGGATCTCTATTTTCAACACACTACTGTGGATCAAGGCCAATGGAGGGAGGGCACCTTTTTGTAGGTTGTGAAGGATAAGATGGATTTGAAAAAGTGCCTGTCTAAATGAAGTTGTGATGAAATTCTGAAGGAAAAAAACCCATGCACAGGCAATGTTGAGAAACTGGATTATTTAAGAAAGCTGACTTTAATACATTTCCATCAGGGAAAGGATTAGTGTTTATAAAAGGCACCCAAATGTAGTGGTTCATTCTTGATCATCCTGTATGTCAGGAACATGTCAGGAAGTGTTAATAAGGATTAATTCAGGAAGAATAAAGTGAATATTTCTGTCTTAGACTAGTTTAAAAACAGTCATCTATGATTTTATTACGTAAGCTCCATGTTCTGAATTTTCAGTTTCTTTCTGAAAAGGCTCGTGTTGTAGTGCCAATTGGCTATTTTATTACATTAAAAACAGGAGAAATCAGGTAATAGCTCTGCCAGTGTTTACCTCTTTTTAGAAATCCTTTTAGAATTATAAGCATATTGGCTTTTGCAAAGTTTAGGGAGAAATTCTGTTCTAAAGAATTGTGACAAGACTCACAATAGTTGATGTTCACCTCTCCTCTGTTAAGAACCATTAGAAAAGGTAGATAAAAGACACTCAGTTTGGACAAAAGTGTTTCTTTTCAAATGCTGTCTTGTGACTTAAGGCATTCTGCAATATAAAAAAAAAAAGGAACATATGTTAATTTATCAGTGTGTGACTGAGAGAAGTGCTGTGTTGGAGCTCCACCGGTTTTGTTATGGTGAATGGGGATGGGCTGTCAGTGTCTTTGGCATTATCTAGTCATTTCCACATAAATATTAATTTTAAGCTACCTCTACATTTAACTGCATCTTAAAAAGTAATAACTTTTTCTTTAATTTTTCAGCTTGGTTTTTTTTAAAGCATACTTAGAACAAACCCAAATGTACAAATCTCACTTTTTTATTTTCCAACCACATGAGGGGAGGGAATGCTTCCTCTTTTCAATTATCCCTTTCATTTTTTTTTAAGGATTGGATGTAAAAAAACTCCAGAAAATCATCTATCCTTGATACTGCTCTACTTGTTTAAAGGACCACCCCTTCTGTGGGATTTATCTCTATGTAAGCAGAGGGAGACAAGGGGTGAAATGAAAATTGTACTTGAAAATTATTTTTAAATGCTTTTCTTAGTGACTAGTATTTAGAAACATAAAAAATATCTTCACTCATAAATTCTGCTGCCTGATGTGCAAGTTTTATGCATATGAAGAAAGAAGATTTAATATGTGGTGGTTCAGTGAGACACAGCTCCCACAGAGGAGGGAGAGGAGGAATGGAACTGGTTGGATCAACAGGTCTCCTGCCATGTAGTAAATCTTCATTCAGGACTTGCAGGTAAACATTTGGGGCTTAAAAATATCCAGCTGCAAGCAGTTAGTGATTTGTACTATGGAAGGGCTTACTGTTTTTAGCAATAGGGGGTCAAGAAAAACCCATGAGGAGGATAACTGTTTGTAACCATTTTGGTCTGGCAGTCCCCAGGCATGTGCTGAGATCACAGATTATTTCCATTAGTGGTGCATCACAGGGGTCTGTTCTCCTGGGACTTCACACCCTGAGGATGAGTTTGTGTGTTGATTTCCTCATCAGTGGTAAAGAGAGAACCTAAGATGCAGCTTTTCAGCAGGAGCATTTCTGCTGATCCTTCCTACAAAAGATGGGAGATTTGTTGCCAGATTTGGTTGAGACTCACATAAGTCCTAAACATGTTGGAGTAAAGACAAACTGACTGATGGACAACACAGGGACCATGTCTATGTGTAGAACTTAGGCCTGATTTTCAAGCTGCTTCTATGCTTTTATTTTAAGCATAGCTGGAACAGAAAAGTCCACACTGAAGTGTTGAAAGGAAATTATTTTAGGGTGTGATGTTGCAGTAAATTGAAATTTATTTCTATTAGAGGAGAAAAAAATCAGTGATAAACCTTGATAGCTGTACTAGAGATACAGTACTACAGATGAAGCTTAAGGCTATAGTACCAACATGAATTTATAAAAAAGCCCCTCACTTATCATGTAACAATAATTATCTTAGTACAAGTATTTAATTAAACTTCAGTTTGAATAAACTAAATGAGATAATTTTGACCTTATGATAATATAAAACACATATTAAGTTGAGTGAATGAGTTTGTTTAAAAATTACAACAATTACATGGAAAGGAGAAAAAACTCCCATTAGCTTCTGTTATATTCTTCATAGAGTGGTGTATGAACTGCGATAAATTGCTGTTGCAGAATTTGTTGTTGTGGTGTGTGTTTTGATGAAAAGTATGGGAAAGAGTTTTTCCAACTTGAAGCTATCTTTGTGCTTTTGTGATGAATGACAAATGTGCTGGAACTCAGTTTGAACGGAAACTGAGTGACAAATCATCTGAAGCTTCTATTAGTATTTATATTTTTGCAGGAATTCAGTTATGGAGAGCTGCTGTTCTCAGAGGGAGTGTAGTGGTGGATGATTTTAATCACATGAGTATGTGTTACTCTCGTGTTCTGTGGATTCTGAGGAAATGAAACCAGCTGCAATGATGAGGAAAGAAATGGCTGTAGTGGTGATATGGAAGGATCATGCTTGCTCTATACTGAGGAGCACATTTTCTGCAGCCTTTGTGGGAAATGTAGGAAAGAGGAATTTAAGGGATGACAATTTTGCATGTTTTCTAATGTAAATTAACATCACTGACTTCAGACCTCAGTGCTGCTTTTTCAAGTCCATATAAACCTGTTTGCTACAGTCTGGATATTAAAATCTGATGCTGCAGGTGTGCATCAGTGGTTGTTTTGCATTACACTCTCAATATTTGGTTTATTGATGGAAGAGCTGCTGTTTCTGTCAGGGTTCCATGCGATGGCATCCTTCCCCCACTAGGGTGTACAAACAGCCTGTGCAACTCCAGGCAATGGCAGAGACAGGATTTTAATTCTGCATACCCTTCACTAGTAACAAGCCAGCCCAAATTAATCATTTTTCTCTAAAACAAGCAAGCAGATGGAAAGATGTTGATTTCTGAGGCAGAAATCACTCAAACAAAATCTAGAAAGCATTGCATTTCGGGGTAGATTAAAAGCATATATTTCAGTCTCCACAGCCCCTGGAAGCTTGATGTATTGTAAATGTTACCATGCATTTTGAATCTCTTGAAAGCTGCCATTTATTATGATGAGATTAAAGGGCTGAGAGCCTCATTCAAGTAAATCTCCTACAAATCTAATTTGAGTGGATCCCTGAAATGTGTTGAGTAGGATACTTAAAGGATAGATATCTAGCTATATGGAGAGGAGTCCCAATCATTATTCCCCTACTGGAGTTCACCTGAATATTTTAATGATAGGATAGGAACTACTGCTAGAATGTGTAGCAGCTAAGTCCTCACAAATGACTACTGATTTGGTGACCTGAATACCTATTTCCCCAGCTTAAGTTCTATTTAAAGGCTTACTTCCCAGAGGATCCTTATTTTACAGCTTGATGTGAACCACTCTCTGCTTGAGCACGTAGTAGTGAGATGGTAACTGGCTGTGTGCTGTGTTCCTACGTCCTTTGCTCTGGGAGACTCTGCCTTCCAGTGCCTCCTACTCTTGCATTCCTTAGCTTTGCTGGGGAGCTTCTAAACTTTGCTGGCATTTTCTGCTGGGAAAATCTGTGCCCAGGTTCTGCTGCTGGCACTGTCTGAGCAAGGCCAAGTGACTGCCTTGGACAGGTAAATGGAGGTGTGTGCTATATGATACTCAGGAGAAGGAGGGGTGGGGAATATGGGGCCTGAGCTGATGGGAAGGTGCTGTGGTAGTAGGAGGGAAGGGAATGCAACGTGGTGTTGGTCTGTTCAGCCTTCTCAGGCCACTTGCCTGTTTGAGTGGAGAAGATATTTTTATGCAAAAGACTTAGATTTTCTGTGCCCTATGCCCAAAATTGTTTTGTTGTTTTTTTTTTTTCTAATGTTTTATGCATCTAAACTGAGAACTTTAATGATGTAAGGTTATCTGTCTTTCCTGATATATGGCTTAATTTAGCACATTCAAATTCAACACCAGCATGTGGCCTAAACACTTGAAAGCTATTTAGAAGTAAGAAAACTGAAATATGACACATCTGCTTTTCTGTCAGGAATTTTGTAATTAGTCACATGAAGACACTTGAACATTGAGGTCAGTCTTCATGATTTGAGGAGGAACAGGAGTTGAGAGTGCAGTGTAATGGGTCTGGTTGCACTGTTTTTGGAATTCATTATCAGCTCATTATTTTAAGCTGATAACTGATACTCCAGCTGAAAAATCAAGTTGGGGAGATGCAAAAGGCATAAATAAAAATGTGTGTTATGGCGGTTGGTGCTTTATTTCCCAGCTGGAAAGAAATATTTACACTTTGGAGCAGAGCTGTGAGCTTACTTGAGGCAGCAATGGAATAAATCAAATAATGTGATGGAGAAGTTGGGAGAGAGGTGAAGTACAAATTCTCAAACTAAAGCTTTTGTTATCTTGGGGAGACATTTTGGGCACCTTCCCTTGTGTCCCATCCCTCCCAGCTCCTGTTGTGGGACAGCTTTTTTTTTTGCTGCTGTGAAACAGGTTCTCCCAGAAACCAAGGACAGCCTAACTAAGCAGCACACGCACGGCTTCATTTTATATTGGAAAAATCTCAGTTCAGTTTTCCACCTGAAGACAGGCCCATGGTGTTGTGGGTGTTTTTCTGGCTCTCCCCCTCCTTGCTGGGGAGGGCTGGTGGCCTCTATCCAAGGCAGGAGTAAGAGATGAGAAGCTTTGAAGCCTATTGTAGAGAATGAACAAAATAAGAATCTTAAGGGGCGAGGCACACACCACAGGTTTGTTCAGCTAATACGAACACCACCATTTTTCCAAGGGAATAGGACAGATGCAATCAGTTGACTGTTAATTTAATTATACATGCTCGGAGTGTTAATATTCTTAGTTTACCTTCTCATCTACAAAACAAATACAGCTTATTATTAAATTACCACTGAAGATTAAGGCAGCTGTCTGTAGTTGTCTCTGCTTGGGAATGCACGACTGCATGTATGGTAATGTGGTTTTAAAGAAAAATGTAGTAAATACGCAAATTCTTCTTTTTCTTGCTGCATTTCTTAACTTTCGAGATTTGACTGTGTTAAATGTGTCAAAGTAATTTAGTTTTGATCAGTCCTCTCCATCTATGACTGTCACAGTTGACATTTCTGGCTGCTTGCAGATACAGTTCTGCACCACTGTCTTGTCCAGCCCTGCTTTGCTTCATACAGAGCTCAAACTCTTGGGGGAAAAGCCCCTCGGCCTCTTCTGTATTTGGAAATTCCTCATCACACCGGGTCTCTGGATGAATAAGGGAACCTCCTCCCTTCCCAAGCTTTGTTTCATCCTTGTCTGCATGTTGTGGTCCAGCTGGCAGTGTGGGAGGTGGGCACTCATCTGGTGGGTGAGAAGAGATGGAGCACTTGCATTTGGAAGAAAGTGGAGCTCAGACATGCTGCTGAACTTGCCCCTATGCATTCATTTAGCCATGACCACCAGAATTTAAGTTTGGGCTTGTATCTCTGGGAAATATTTTTTAGGTGCTTTTTCAGTGATTTCTGCCCCATCACTCCTTATTGACATTTATTAGGAGACTTTTTCCTTAGTTAAGAAAGCTTCCTGATAATGCTCTCCAGATGTAGCTTCCTAGTACTTTTCTTTAATTGTCTTCAAGGTAGAGTTTTCTGCTTCTCAGGTGTGGCCTTCTAATTGCTTTTCCTTAATCACACAATTTGCATGCAGCTGTAAGGTTGCTTGAATAAGTCATGTACACATTTTAGGTTTAATTTCTTTAGAATTCATTTTACACTGCCGTGATTCATTGAAATAAAAACATAGGAAAGTAGTTTGTAATTAACTTACTAATTCTTAAATAGCAGTGACAGTGTTTCTAATGCTGGCAATTTTTAAATTCTTCAATTCTTTTCATGTTATAACAATACCTGTATTTTTGTTATAATGTAAGCAAAGGTGGTGAGAACCTACCAAATAAAATCATGGAACAAATTACCAGAGTAGTGTCTTTATTTCCTGTCTCCTGTCAGAAGGTCAGAGTTGCAGGTGTTGGCTCTGGTTAACATTATTAGCAAGGATCCCTGGATAATGTCGTTATTTTTGGGCTATTTTTTACAGCATGTCAGATTAAAAAAGTGTATGAAAGAGAAGAAATTGTTGTATGAGAATGCTTAGAATGAGTTGTATGTACATGTATAAACAGTTAATAAATAAGTAGTGAATATAGTAAGTAGTTATTAAGAAGATGCTTCTGGTTTTGTCTGACTAGTAAAATTTATCGTTTGCAAATATATAATTCATCACAACTCCACAAATACATTACCTTTTACTGTTCCACCTTATGAAATAGTCAGTTTGAAACCTTGGGGACACAGGAGAATATCACTTTATTACTTCTTATTTTAGAGGCAAGAGAAAAAGAGATTTCTTCACATTCATTTTTCTTCCCAACAGGTCAAACAAGAAATACTTTTTGCTTATTTTTGTTAGATTAAATTTTTGGGTGAGAAGTTATTTGGTTGCTAAGCACTAATAACAAGCATCATGGCTGTGGTAAATAGGCTTAGGACTATGGATAACAGCAAGAAAACTCCTTTCTTGAATGGTGGAGGATGGAATCATGGGGACAGACTGCACATGGATTTTTCTCGTGCTGTGGAGTGGGGCTGTGTAAGGCAGAGTCCTGCCTGGGGTATCAGTGTGCTTTCAAGGGTTTTTTTCCCAAATTTCTCTGAAAACAGCCAAGATCTGAGTGCAGGTCCAGCCAGATCTAAGATATAAGGCATGTTCTGCTAATGTCTTGAAATGAAAAAGTAGTCTGGGAGAAATTGAAAATTGTTTGGGAGCTGCCTGTTTAAAATGCCCTTTTTCAAAACTTACTTTTAGATCCAGAAGCTCTTCCTGAGTATTAAAACTTGCAAGTAATAGCATTTGTTAATCTTGGAAGAGCAAGCTCAACCAGATGATTGAAGATTTGGAAGAGGTAGAGATCCTTTCATATAGACAGAATATAGATAGAATTCTTTCAGAGTTCATGAACTGACCAAACCATCACAAATCAGAAAGCCTCTGAAAGGAACTTAGACTCTGAGTGTGGTGCAAGACTGGGAAGCAAATAGAGCCCTTGAAAAACAGTGATTAAACTCCCTGCATTTGACCAGCCCATGATTAATCTCCTGGAATTAATCTCCTCAAATTTCAAGAAGGCCTTCTCTTCCAGGTGAAATCTTTATAGTCTCTGCTGCATAATTGTCCCTGGATTATATATTTTTTTTTTTGTACTGAGAAAGACCACAGACTGTATTGCTCTATAATTGTTGTAGAATTTATTGAAAAACACTTTTTGGCTTCAGTGTTGCCTCTCAGTGCCAACTGGATGGTCTTGTGGATTTATTTTTGTGTGGTAAGCACTTTATCCTGGTGTTATTTAACTTGTGCTCTGAGCTGTTGAAATATAGGTCTACTTTGATATCACTATCTCAAAGGAACGTATTCTTTAATTCAGCAGAGAAAAGGCTTAATAAACTCCCAGTGATCAGAATTTAATTGAGTTTGCTCAATTAGAAAAAAGCATTAAATGAATTGGAGGAAAAAAAAGGAAATACAATAGCAAAAAGTAAGCTTTCAGAAATAAATTTTAAATTAGACCCCAAATAACATTTTTATCATCTTTCCATTATTAATTAAAAAGGAAATCAGATTTAAATGGGTTGTAGCATGATCTGAATGTGGGAAGCTTGCTGCTGTGGCCTTGTGCTACAGGAAGGGAGCAGCAGGGACAGACACCAGGGTTCAGAATGTGCATTGCACAGACTGAGCCTAAAGTTATTCTTGATACTTTTACCTTTATACAAAGTGCCCTTTTCTTACACTCCCACGTTTGCCATAAATATTGGGAATACACTGGCCAGGTTATACTGGATAGAATCTTATGAACTTACAAAGTTGTCTCTTAGTATTCATGCACAAAATTTGGACTAAGCAGGGTTTGATTTTTATTGGTTTAAAATGCTTTAATAGTATTGCCTAATTGTTGTATTAGTTGCATTTGTGGGCTGCTAATTTAATTGGAGGGGGAAAAAAATCTAATAGAGCACTTCTGTTTTTCTTGTCTACATAAAAGAAATGCCTGAAATAGATGTTGTGCTAAGAATATTACATGACTGAAAATTAGCTCTAATTTTATTAATGGAATTACTGATTTTGATGTACGGCTAGACATGGTGTGGTACGTGGGAAAATTGCCTTCTTTAGGTAAAATTGGACAGGTAATAAATGAATCTCTTATAATAGCTCAAGTAACTTGACAAATTAGCATGGTGTAGTTAGAAATGTTTATAAATGGGAACATTGTGTTTGTCCCTGAAGTTTGTCACTGACTGTGGTTTGGCTCGTATTTTTCCTAAGTCTCTTGACCAAGGTACATAAAGACATTAGGAAATGTAGAAATAACTCTGCCTCTTAATATTTTCTTCTACCATCCCAACAAACTCTTTATGCATGTGCCTAATTTAATAATAAGAGTGGTTCCCTTGAAGATTTTTTTTTAATGTTTTGCTAGATTAAAAAAACCTACATGCTGCTACAAATGTGCCTTATTTTTAAATGCTGAGTATTTTTTTTAGTGTGGATTGACAATTACTGGTTTTGAACATTGCAGAAGGTGCAAATTTACAGCAGCATGGAGTAAACCTTTGTAATATGAGCCTGTGTGAACTAGTGTAAGAAGCTGTAACATCTGTAGTTCATAGCATTTTGCTGTCATTATGGATTGAGAATAGATTTAGGCCTCAGTTTTGGAGGACAGAAGTGTAAATCATTCCCTAAATCCTTGTGGATGTTGCATAATGTAATCTCTAAGCTGGCATATACTGGGTGAGATGTGTGAAGGATTCTTGCTATATTCTGCCGTGATGAGGGGCTGTGTTTGGTTCTAAGCATCACATTCCCTGAAAGGCACAGGGAAACAGAGAATTTGGGTGAGGCCAACAGCTACAAGTGTTGTAAACAATGAAAGGTATGACAGCAGGGATAGGACTAAGTGACCCCTTTTTTTCTGGAATTATTTTCAGATAGTGGATTGTGAGCATTGCTGTATTGCTATGGGAATGCCTGTGGGTTAGAGTGGGATCTCAGCATGCAGCCCTGAGTTAGAAGCCACTGAATTTTACTACTCCTTGGTGTATCCTTTGGGTTTCCAAATTCTTTCTCTGCTGCTCAGTGCAATTCTGCCCCAGCCGTGTTTAAATCTGTAGTTGTGGTACAGAACTGCTGAAAGCAAAATCTGTATTTTAATTTGGCTGGAAAGAAGCCTGATTGCCATGGAATGTTCATGTTGAGTGGTTCTCAGCTGAAACGTGTCTATGGCCTCGAGTTTTGGGGTCAGAGTGTGGCACTGGCTACACTGAGCCTGCTCTCACTGAAGATGCTGGAAGCAGAAACAGCCCAGGGCTGCTGCTTTTCAAAACCTGCCAAACTTTGGGCTTGCCCGTGGTCCATACTGTGCTTTGGAGTGCCATACATAGATTTTTGAGCTAATTAACAACCCAGCTTTGGAGCTGAAATCAGGCAAATTGAAGCTGTGGCTGAGCTGCTGGATCCTGCAGGGAGTTGGGGTAATTACCTTGAGCGTAATAGTGAGAAAATCCAGTTACAGCTTCAGGTCCTGAACTGAGAGCACAGTGCTGCACTGAGCTGCCTGGTGGTACTGCCATAAGTCTGAACTCCTGTTTTGCCTTGGTCTTTTATAGCTTTTAAATTCCCCCTTTATTATTTTCTGTTTGAAGATGACCTGAGCTTTTAGTACTTTCTGTCTTCTAATGCCTGGGGAATTTGTCTGCCAAAAGGAAAAGCAGCGTTAAAATAAAACACAGTTGTAGCAGCTTCACTGTTCTCTGGACTAGGAAATGCTAAATATGAAACTAAAATTCAACCAGTTCTCTTTAACAATAAAGTGCATTTTTTCTGAGAAATATGAGGTGTATTTTAACAATAACTTTTAGACTATTTAATTTTAATGCTTTAACTGTGATTTTCAGTGTCTCCTGGTACAATTTTTCTCTGTTAACAACTATTCATTACAGCCTCCTACTATGTGATGTATATTATGACATAAACTCCAAAATGTAATATACATGCAGGCATTTCAAGTGCAGTAATTCTGGAGTCTCTATATTTGGTTATCATTAGTTTCACACACTTGTAACAGCAAAACCTAATGGCTGTATAAAAAAATTTGTGAACACTGTAAAACCTCCATGGAAAACACATGAATTGCAGTTAATGAATAGGGGATAACTCTTGGAATTCAACTTATGGTGAGTTTGGAGGGTAGCAAGTTTCTCTGGGTCACTTGTAGAGGGGTATTTAGTGAGAATCCAACTGTTTAGAGGTGGCAAACAAATTATCTACAGGCAGGAATGAAGCTATGAGGATTGTTGGTCTGTTTCTTGATGGGTTGTTATTTACCCAGTAGTGGTTTAGGGGTTTATTTTATGTAGGGTTATTGCAGTAGAGACAAAAGGTATCTGGAGCCATGGAGTGGATTTGTGGGAGCAGTGTGCAGTGGGATGTGTGAGGAAGTTTGTTTCTTTGCTCAATTATAAGCGTAGCTCCTGAGTCAATGATTGTGTGCCCTCAGTGCACAACACTTCCACAATCTACCCAGAGAATATATTCTGACTGAATCCCTTTCTAACTTCTGTTCTCTTCAAAAACGTCTGCATTGAAAAGGGTGGGAACAGGAAAGAAGTTTGCATGTTCTACATCTCTTTCAGAGTTGCTTGAGTTGCTTTAAGCAATCTTATTTTCTCCCATATGATTTCCCTGGCAGATTCTTGTTCTTCTCTCTTGCTCTGCAGCTGCAACCCCCCCGAGGCTGCTCCATCGTTCTTTGAGATACTTTTAGTTAATTTTTCTTTGTTTTCTTTTCCTCCTTCCCATCACATAAACACTCACTTCTGTCACCTGAAGCTCTGTTCCTTGCAAGGGAAGGCAGAATTGACTTTCCCTTCCTAACACACTTCTTCTAAGGTCTTTCATGTGATCTTTTTCCTTGCAGATCTTGCTTTTTCTTACACCTGCCCAAGGTTTCTTTCCTTATTGCCATGGTTTTATACCTGCTTTTCTCAAGGAAGCTGTCTTTGCTTCCCCCTGCTCTCCTCCTTTGCCTCTGTTTCCTGTGCAGTGCTGTTCAGGGAGCTGAGCTGACCACTGACATCCTCTCCCTCTGGCATCTTGGAAACTGCACCGCCCTTTCCTGGAAATTGGGTGTGTCTGTACATAATTTATGTACTCAGGGCTGTAGCTAAGCTAGGCACAGCCTGACATAAAAATAAAGGAGACATGGAAACATGAAAGTCATGGAGAGCCTTTAAAAATGTAACCCTGTGCATCCAAAAATAGGAGGTTTTTGTTCATTCTGTGTTGTAATGATGGATGTGCTGGTGACAATATACAGTGATTTTTGTTTAAAGAAAAAGGTATTTCAATTACTACAAAAAAGCAAGGCCTGCCACCCAACCCATGGTAAATGTAGTAGAACACTTTTATAAGGTTTCCTGGCTAAAGCAAAAGTCTATTTTAAAGTTATTAAAGTTCTATAATGAGCTAGCTTTCTAAGCTAGCTAAATAAAAGTACAATATTCTGTGGCTCAGTGTAATAATTCAGTGAAATTGACCAAGTAAGTGGTCAATGAAGCAAATGATTAAAAAGCAGAAGATTGAAAAATGAAGATTAAGAAGGGAAAAATTTGCATTTTCTATTACTGTACATTTTGTAGGTCATAATTAAAGTCCACCACATAAAGAGTAAAAACACCCTTACAAAATGTACAAAATTACATAGGGATGCTTACATCTTTGCCTCCAGTATCAGACTGTCTTGCTAACTTTAAAAGGCTTAAAACAATTAAAGGAGGATTTGCAAACACGGGAAAAAAGGGAATAGATTTTTAAATGGTCTTAAGCAGCTATTCCAGCTTTTCTGCCTTTCTACTGGTTTGTTTGGGGGTTTTGTTTGTTTGGATTTTGGTTTGTTTGGTTTTTTTTTCCCTATCTCTGGGAGTGCTGATTGATTATCTTGTGCATTAAACAGATCTTTACAATGAGGTTCACAGACCATATTTAAGCGTTTTAAGGCCATGTTCAGCCTTGATGTCTTCAAACTCTTTGCAGCATTGGTGGCTGTGCTTATGTGAATAGAGCAACTCCTGAAGGGAGAAGAGAGTCAGAGATCCTGCCAGAGGGGATGTCAGTGGAGATGTTTGGAAGTCAGCAGGAGCTGACAGCCTGGGCTATTTCTTTTAAAAATTTGGTGGTGTCAGATATCGTTGTCACTCAGAAAATTAATTTTGCCTTCCTGATGCTGGTGGTGATAAGAAACAACTTAGAGACCCTCAGATGGGCATCAGTGTCATTTGTTGGCTGTGCTACGTTTGACCCCATGCAAAGGCACTGCTACAGGCTTGGTTCACATCATCTTTTGGTATTATCTCCTTCCAGTGACACCTCTGTCTGGATATTTGTTTTCATTCCCCTGGCTGGAATTCCCATAACTTTCTGTACTTTGCACCAAGAGAAATTTTTAACCCTGTGCATAAATTAATGGCCTGGATTGTATCAGTGTCAGGCTTCCCCAATTCCTACTGGTATCAGTGGAAACCATTTGAGTTTAACAGAGCTGAATTTCAGGCCATTAACTTTGAACATGTAAACAATTGTCCTCAGGCAGTTGGGTGTAAATGTAATGGCTTGAGTCTTGTAACACTAATTCTATATCCAATTAAGAGCTATTACTCAATAATTTTGGCATTAATAATTTCTTTCAACTAATATTTACCAATATTTCATCACTATAGGCGTAAGACAGGGAGTCTTTGAAAGTCTCAGAGTATTCAGTTTTCATAATTAAGTGTGATTTTTGCAGTTGCCTTTAATATCCCAACTTGGGGACCTCAATTGAATCTAATTACATTTCATTTGAAAATAAGATATTCCACAGACCAAAGCTGTACATCAGGGCTCATTACTGAAGCAGCTCATTATTTTTAATGAGTAACTTCATTATATCTGATTCTGCAGAGAACAAGGCATGATTCCATCAATGCTGAGAAGCTCGTTAAACTTTGGTAGCCAGCAGCATGTGACTAACAGCCTGAACAGGGCAACAAAAATGTTAGGGTTAAAAAAACCCAATCCCTTAGGATTCTAACCCATCCCCACAGGTGAGTGGATATGCAAAAGAATTTTCCAGTTCTTTTCTGTTGGTATCAACTTTGTTGGGCTGGAATAGTTGTATATTCCTTTTGTAGTTATGTATTCCACCTTTTGAGTGGCCTGATTTAGAAAAGGAACAGCATTCAAAATTCACAATAGAACATAATTTTTCAGGGAAGCTCTACTCTGCAAAAGGAGGTAACAGCATATTCCTGCCACTCTCAGTGCCTGCTGGGAGTGTTACAGGATGTGTTCTGTTCCCTAATGCAGCATTTTTGTGTTGGGGCTCTGAATTAGCTCACAAATGTGTAAAATTGTGTTACCTGACAACTTCCTGGGGAGGGTAAAAATTAGCAAGGCCTCAGGTAAACATGGTGTTAGTGCAGCCCAGAGCAGGCATTTGTGTGCTCTTGGCAGCAGCTTGGTGCTGTTCTGCTGCTCTGAATCTGCTGGGGATCCCCTGTGAAGGCACAGGAGCTCTGTGCTGGGAGGAAGAGTCTGAGATTGCATCTCTGCTCCTGGATTTCCATTAATGCATGTTTGAAAAGCAACAGGTATTATTAAACAGCAAGGATATAGTAAGAAAATGTGCTTACCTACAAGTCTGATCAGCCTTTTTGTGTCTTCTTGGACACACAAGCTATTTAATTCAAAATTTACATTTTCCACTAAATTTATTAGGGACTTTTAGCTTCTTTCTTAGTGCCTAGGGTCAGAAAATTGATGAAGTAGCATCTCTGGCTTTGATGCTCCAGCCCTATTCAGTGTTTTATTACAAAGTTGGCTAGTGAAACAGAGAATACACTAAGTAAATTTGGAGGTTATGTTTGAACTGAATTTGCTTATGTTGGAAGAATCTCCTGAAAAATCAGACAGAGTATAAAATAACCTTGATAAAACAGTGACATGGTCTAAAATCATCAAGATGAGAACTACAGTAAACACAATTGTGTGCTGTATCTGGAAAGGTGGAGCTAAATGACCTAATAGAGGATGGGGAGAACTTGCCAGGAAGCAATAGAATTGAAATTAATGATGGTGTGAGCAGAAAACAAGCTACATATACATCAATATTTTAATGATCAAAAAAGGAGTCCCGATACTGGCCAAGTTCTTTCCACAAATGACAAAGCTTCTCCATGTTTGGGTAGAAGTTTTGTGTACTTTTCAGTGAAATAGGAAAAAAGACTTGTGCCTCTCACTTCTGCTGTCTCTTCCGTGTCATTTTATGTTACTGGAATCAGTAACTGAAACAAAAACAGAGAAGGGCTTTTGTTACTGCAGTGAGTGGACTGTTTCTAAACCATCTGACTCATCCCCCTACTTAGATGGTTGGTAAAGCAAAACACAAAGCACTTCATGTGCAATGCATTTAGAATTCTACTTTTCCCATTTTCAGGGGGTTTTCTGTTGCCGAGGTGTTGATGCAGTGTGTGAGCATTCCAAAATCAGAGTTAATCTTGCAGTACAGGTAATTGCAACGGTGGAGCCACTGTGTTAAACTTCTGGGGAGGGCAATATAACCCTGTTCTGAGGTCTCAAGTGCTCCTGAGGCACTGAGCTTAAGTCCCATCGAATCTATCAAAATCCCGCTTTAGTGTTACTGAAGTTGACGTAATTATCATTGTGATTATTTTTATTATTTCTTGCTATCTGCAACTTCAGACATCAGTTTAGACTGAGAAGTGTGCTGGAATCTCAGTGGCTTTTAACAGTAAGAGAGACAAACCCTTACTGCATTGGCTGCAGTGTCTGTCCAGTGCAGTTTTGTGGTTTGCTTTCTGCAACTGGAATTTATCACTGGCCACTGGTGATGTAGTGTTTGTATGTCACACACGTGAAATTTTAATGCAAATCCCTCAAAGCAGGTAAAAACCAACAGGAGAACTACATGAGAATATCCTTACATAAAAAGGAATCAGGTTTACTGCCTACCTCACAAGTATGCTTTCACTTTCTTTGGACTTCAGTTGCCTTTGTTCTGTCTTTTAAGCTCATGATAAAACCTTCCTAGCTGTATATCTATTCTCTTCATTAATTTCTCTCCTTATGGAATAGTGAGCACTTCTACAACATGTATCTTCTATTTAAGTGATTCCTTCTCAACTTAGAGCTGAATGAATACAATTTTTTCATTCTGATGAAAAGATTCTTTCAAGTTTATTTTCAAATCAGAACATGTCAGAACTGGAATCGATCAGCAATGTTGCTGTCTATTCAAGTCAGAATCAATTATCAGTTGACTCAAAAGATAACAGTATCTGTGGAACAAAGGCAGCTGATAAATGAGCCTGGAATTACATTTAAAAGCTGTATTTAATGCAGTGTTTTATATCCTGTAACATGCAGTGAATATACAAAATGCCTCTGTAACAACACCCAGTAATGCACAATTTCTGTTCTGTAGAAATCTTGGTGCCTTGGGGGTCACTCCTCAAAAATCAACCAGTAGCCCTGAAGAAGCTGGTTCTTGAGCAGAGCAATACAGGAGTCTGCATAACACACACACTCTTCTCAAAACCTGTAAATGTGATAAAACAGAAGTCAGACTTAATAAAAACGAGTCTTTTCTATCTGGTTTTAGTTCTATCTCTTTAGTTCTCTGTGTGGATACAGGTTGTGTGAGTCTTGAGGAATGCTGTAAAGCTGTGTGACAAGAATGGGCAGTACGTGAGGGCAGAGGAGGTGAGGAATAGGTCACTGCTCCAAATCGGGATCTTCTGCTTTCTTGATCCAGCCATAGGTCTGCAGCAGGAGTGCTTTAGTCTTCAGCTTTGGCACATCACTCAATTGCTCCCACTCACCAGTGTGGAGCATCCTCCCATCTCAAACTGGACTTCTTTGTGGCCAGCTGGAATCAGTCACGCTCTCCAGGAGTGGAGCTGGGATTTCTGACTTCACTTTCACCCTTTGTGAGGTCACCTCCTCTCCTGGATTCTGAAGAGGAGATGGAAGAATGTTTGTTTTCTTCATCTTTTTTCTATTATTTTAGTACCACTGGACACACAGAAGTTTGCATTTTGATACACAGTCCTGTGGTGAGGAGATTTTAGGTGTTTAAAGATTTGCATAGAATGCAATATGTTTTGGAATTAATTTTCAGATTTTAAGAAATGGAGTACCTGTGTGTACTCCAAGGTTCTCTTAATGTTGCTTAATTCCAGCTGGGGTTTTTCCATGGTAGCCTTTAATCAGCATGGATATTCTGTAGGAAAGGACTGACCAAATTTGGGAACCAGTGGAAATACATATTTGAGCAGATGTTTGTATAGTGACTAAGCAGAAAGAACTAGTTTTTCACTTAGTCTTTATCTGACCTAGTGTAGCAGCCACAAGTATGAAAATGACACATGCATACAAGAAAACCACAGGTTGAGCAAGAATGATTTTGTTTTAACTCATTTCAAGGCTATAGTTGGCTCTAATTAACATTCTTATAAGCTGTCTGTGCTTTGATTAGGATGGCAGTCAAAAATACCTGAGGCTTTACACATTTGCCTTCACAACCATTTAATGAGCAAAAAAGTAAAAAAAATCAGCCTTATTTTGACAAGCAAGCCAGTTCACTGCTCAACAAATACCCACACCAACCAAAACTGTATTCAGAATATTGAAGTGAAACAATCACACGACCCAGAATCAGGTATTATATGACATGTATAGTTAAACTTAATAAGCATTTTTAGTTGTCTTTTCTGTTCCAAAGGAGGTGAAAAGAAAATGGTATGAAACTTTAATTTTTTTTGAAGAATAATCTGCCTGAGAAATGTAAAATCACATCGACAGTGTACATTTTCTGTTTTGAAACACTTTTCCCCCAGTCCCCATAGAAACAACCAATGTGGTTGGATAGATAACAATCTGCAAACCAGAAAATATTACTGTGGGCCCCTTTCCATGACTAGGGAGTGAGAAATATTAAAATAATTGAGTGAGAAATATTTTTAAAAACTTCTACTGAATTTAAGAAAGTGTATCAGAAAGGGAGCAATAAAGTTTATAAAGCATGGATGCAATAATCTACGAAAAATTTAGAAGGCAGATCTTCATAGGCAATTCACAGATTTGAAAGGTAGTTTGTTTGCTCCATTGAAATGGAAGTTATTAATATCTATCTTGACTCAAAACTAGAAAAAAATCACACACACACCCCCTCCCCCCAATACCCCCAAATGCAAAAACCTCAAACAGAAAACCCAGCTGAACTTTGTAGTTTTTTGTAATACCTGGCACACCACAAGATCTATAGAAGAGGAAGATCACATTAATATAGCAGATTCTAAAGGACCATCTCCCCACTTGTCTGTATTGTTTTGGTCAGCAGGCTACTTAATGTGAGCACTGCAAGGCCTGGCTGATGAAGTGGGACTCAAGGAAGGAGTCAGTGTTACCCTTGTGGCCTAAATGAATTCTGATTATTCAGTGTAAAAATACTTACCAAAAAAAAAAAAAGCCCTACTAGGACAATGCAAGCTGTGATTTATGTGAATTATTAATACATTGCTGAAAACACTCATCTTTATCTGTCTTTTGAATTTCTGTGGTGAAATTATTTCTCCTGGGGTCAGAAAGGGCTCATGTACGTTGTATATTAAAATCATGCAATACCTGCACTTTATTTGGAGAGGTGGTGCTTCATATTTAGTATCCTCTATAAATAGGCACTGAATAGATCAGTGTTTTTGTAGAAACTTAACAGCATTTGTACCTGATTGCAAAGTGGTGTGTGACAGATGAACAGCACTTGGAATCTCTACCCTGAAGTATTTCTCCATCATTTCTGTGCACGGGTATGTAAATTATTTTTGCCATTTGTTTCAGATCGAAGTGGACACTTCATGAGGACTGCAGTATGAACAGATACTGGGTTTTTAAGTGTGGTGGGAAGGGGCTGATTCGGCACCCTCATGAAGTTATATGGGTACTGAAGTTGTATGAAAGACTATTTATGTCGTGTGTGAATGACACTGCTTTGGCTTGAGTGGCCCTGTTCCAAATATTCCAAACATCTACGTGGGTTAAAATCAAAGGTTCATAATAAAATGAAGACTGATATGCTTAGTTGAATTTTCAGACTTAAAATGGGATAGAAATATGGATTTCTGTGTAATGAAATAAATTGGTTCCTGTTGAATGAGAGCAGAAGGCTCCTTTTCTAATTCCTTGCAAATAACCTCTAACATTTTTTAAACACAGACTTGATTATAAAAGAAATGGATTGGCATTTGACTTTCAAATGCATTATTCATCAAACTATCAAATGAATATTAGATAAAACTAAGCTTTGTATTTTGAAATTGCCTCTATATGCAAAAACCAGATGTACACAGCCATGACTTAAAATGAAACAAGTGCTTTCTGCTAATGCAGGTGTGTAAAAGATATGATGAGCTAGCAGACTTCAGTGACAATGTTACACTTAACACACCTGATTTGCTTTAAAAATGTCGGTTTTACCAAAGCAGGAAAAAAGTTTCTAGACCTGCTCATAAAGGTGGCTTTCTGAATGTATTTGTACTATGAAATGTATCATTTCATAGACTGTTAATAATAATGTTTTAATTAATTAAATAACATGAATTGTATTAATTTCGGAGGTATTTTTATTTAATAATTATATTTAAAACATAAAACATTTACATTTTAAACGCCAAGTTCTGATTTTATGCATGCAGCAATTCTGAAAACCTCATACTTTTCATATCAGCTTTTCTCTTTTTGTGCTAAAATTCAGCTTCCTTCAGAAGTTCCTTCAAATGTGTTTCAAGAGATTGGAAGTGGGTTCAGTCTAGGGGAAATAATTATAATTGATTCATTCTTTTGGGCTGATTTTACCTTTTCTTGGTGTGCCTGTGATCCATATTGTTCAATTATGGTGAGTCCACTAATCTCTACTGGAGTGAGCTGCAAGAAGAGAGCATTGACCCAATGCTTCTCCTGGTATGTCTTGGTGGCTGCAGCTCCTTGAGGGGGCTGGAAACCCTGAATAATCACTTAAATTGATCACTTTTGTTGATGGGATGTTCACAGAAAGGAAGATCTGGTAGTTCTATAGGTGTATACTAAAAATTAACAAAAAAAATGCTGTTTTCAATAACAGTGCAGTCAACAAACTAGAGAATTCTTAAGCACCTTTTAGAATATTCTTTCACAGTTTGTGTACTATTATTCTCCAAACAGAACTCAAGGGGTGCTGAGTAAATGCTGTAGCTGAGGTGATAAGAGACAAGACTCAGGAAAATAAATGTGCAAACATGCAATTCTGTGCAATTTTTGAGGAAGGCAGTTCCATCATTGTTGATAATAAAACAGGCTTTTTTAGCAGAGTTTTTGGAAAGAGGAATGGTGGATCTTTAGGTGTGCTGTTTGGTGTTTCTTGGGGAAAAAAATTTGTATTGCCTGAGTAGTGAAGGGGATTTTTTTTGTTAAACTTGTATGCATTTACAGGTAGCTCATGTTAACAGCTACTCTTGTAGGTAATTTTAAGATACCAAAGGCAAAGGAGCCTAAATCAAAAATTGAGTAAAGGCAAAGGTTTTTCTTAAAGCAGAACTTGGAAAGAAATGCTGCTGTACTAAACCTACTCTGAATTTCAACAGTGCAGGTTGTCATGCAAAAAGCCTGATTTCATGACCCAGCTCATGGCTGGCAGAGGGACAAACTTCATGGAAAAATGTCAAAATTTGTGGTTAAGTTAGCAGTGACCCTGTGCTCTGCTGTGCCCAGTGTGGTTGTGTACTGCAGCGAGCAATGCAGCCAGAAACAAAGCAGTGATTAAAGCAGGTGCCCAAGTGGCACCTGGCCATGGAGATCCAGAGGAAAAAAGGGAGCTAATCATTACTGGATTAGAGCTGCTTAATGTAGTCCGTGGATTACTGCAGCTGTAAATATTCCTTGAGAGAGCCCTGCTGCCAGGTGATGAATGGCCGCCCTTGGAGCTCTCCTCCGGGAGTGTTTAGAAGCTGTGAAGGTAGAAATAGAATAAATAGAGAACATTCCCTTTCCCATAATTTATTCTGCCTTTGCAAACTGAGTTTTTCATTGGTTTAGGGTGGTTTTTTTTGCTGTGGGAAAAATGCAGAAGAGCCCAAATAACTTTCAGCCTTGCAGTATCTGATACTTGCAGCTTCTTTTTGGCTTGCATCTCATGAAGGGTTGGAAGAAAGGTGCCACTGGGTCAGAGTCCTAGCATTGCAAGCTCCTTCACCAGATGGACTCTGAGAACATCTGCATTTTCTGCTTTCATCTCCCAACACTATGACTTTTGAGAAACGTTTGCATTCTGAGTTAAGTAAGTGCATTGTGTTGGCTAATAGGAACTGCCTAGATTCCTGTGGATTTAGGGATTTAAATAGTCTCCATTTGCTCAAAGTGGTGATGGTAGTGACATTCTAGAGCTGGAGACAGCAAATGGATGCAGTAACTGTGGTACATAAAAACAAAATTTGTTTTAAATAGAGTATGAAGATCAATAAAAGAATGTACTTGTATAGATGCATGTATGTATTTTTATTTTCAACACAACTACATTTAGTTAAAGATTACTGGAAAATAACTCTCAGACAAAGGAAATATGAAATATTTTTGTACTTAGAGCACGATACTAGTGATTTATGGAATTAATAGCAAGTTCTCAGAGGTTATTGGTAATCTTAAAATGCAAAACTAAACACTAAGACTACTCTAAACTTCAGATATTTAGGGAATAGGAAATTGCTCTGCCTTACTCTTGCTAGAAGCCATACAGTGGTTCTACCAGTTTTCTATTTTTGTCTCCTTGTTCATCTCAGACTTCTGGTGCTCTCAGTTACAATGGGTTACCTTAAACCACAGTAGTTAAAGCAGTGTGACTTTTTCTGCAAGTGTGGAGCACACCCTGATTGTAATTCCCACAGCAGGAATTCACTAAAGGGTGATTTACAGAAGCATACTATCAGGAATTCTGACAGCCTGGATTTAAACCTCCCTCTATACAAGACTTACTACCTGCACTGCCGTTGCATGAAGGAACAAAGTCCAGCTGATTGCAGCTGGTTGATGAAGTAATGGCTTTTTTAAAAACATGAAGATATTTTAGAAATGTCAGTTGCAATCCTGTATTTTTTTTCCTCCTAGTGAATTGTTCAATTAAAACTCAGAAAGGTTCCATGATAAATCGATAATTAAAGAGATCTATGTTGCAAGCAGCATCAAGGTTCAAGTCTTTGTTTTCAGCAGAGCAGGGACTGACTTTGTGCATAAGTGTAGTCTGAGCTGGAAGGAGCACTTTCTAGGGTATATCTCAGGTCACTTCCTCTAATTTATATTTTTTTTTCTCTCCAAAATTATGCTAAAACTACTTATTTCCAACTTCAGAATGAAAACATGTCAAAAACTCAACATTTTTTTATGTGAAGCTTTCTGGCCAACCCTTTACTTATATATATATGGCAACCACTTCATGCTCATTCCCTGCAATAAATCCTGATCTGGGGAAGCCATTAAGGGTGTGTGTAATATGAACTGAGGAGTCTCACTGATTCAAATAGGAAATCCTGTACACCTTCTGTTTCAAGTGATTTGGGGAATCTAAACACACACCAGCAGGTAATCAGGAATCTACTCTATGAGCAGTAATTAGTGCCTTCTCAACTGATACCTCATGAAATGATGGAAATTACCCCAAACTATTCTCATGTGGATTTCAGCGTTTCTGAAACTTGATTAGTATCTGTAGTAACATCCCTTGATATCAACTGATCCAAGGAGCACTTTGGAGTCTGGGCTGCACTGGGAAAGCTCACAGAGCCAAGAAGTTGCATTGTTTTGCCTGTGTTGGGGCTCTGTAATTTAACTGATGTACTGCAGGCTGTCAGCTGATCTTGTAATTCTCAAATTCTAATTTTTCTTCCCTTGCACAACTGGTTCATGATGTGTGTGTGATTTAAATGCCTACTCCCTTTCCACAGCATCCAATGCCTTTTTTGCTCCCTTGTCCATTAAGCTGGGTGCACATGGTGGTTTTTCTCTTGTATGTGCTTTGCTGTCTTTTCATGCTCATATCTTTGTTCATCAGCATAAAAATAAATAAAAGTCTGGCTGTGTTTTCTTTTTCAGAGATCTTTCAAAACTTTGTATCTTTAATGCAGAAATTTTATGCATGCTGAAATTTGGTATTAAGGATTGCTTATGAGGGAAAAAAAAAATCTAAAATTCAAACAACCTAAAGCCTCAAATTACTAAGTGTTTTTTATTTTTAAATAGAAAAGCATCCGCTTCTGAAACTGCAAACTGAGGTTCCTTCATTTCCTACAGGTTATGAATTTTTCAAAGGGGAATGATCAACATGTTCTGAGAAAAATAGTACCTGAAAGCACTGAAACTACTACTAGAATCAATTATCTGCCATAGAAACATGAGTGGCAGAGTATGATCCGTTGGTCCGCCTCTTTGATTGATGAAGAATTTTTCCTGCTATTCATTGCAACTTTTTCTGAATAGATACAAACTTTAAAAGGGAATGGGACATTACAGTAAATATTGCACTTAAAGCTTGAAGAGAGATTATTTAACCAGTCCATCTTACCTAGAAGAAAGTGACTTTTGCATGTGGCATCTGTTAGAAATTAACTAATAATGATCAGTCTGGAAAATTAAATATTGGGGCGTAACACACATACTCACAAAATATATACATACATATACATCTATGCATTGTATACATATAGGCATATTTTAAATTCAGGCAACTATCACTAAGTACTAAACTGAATATGATTATTTTTCTTTTCCCCAGGGAAAATAATTGTTATATAGTTGTACAGTTAACAAAATACTTACCTTTGTCAGTTTTATTTACTTCTGAAGAACTCACTAAAATGAGATTTCCATCCTGACTAGGATGTTTTGTTCTAATATAACATAGAGGGGAAAAAATGGCTAAATTAGTCTAATGATATGCTGTGTCCTGCTATCCATCTTCCTGTTTGGTTGCCTGAGCTGCAAACATTTTAGGCCAATCATTATAATTATGTGTTTGACAGTGCCTGGAACAGTACAGCATAGTTCTCAAAAAATTACTGATAAAATAATCACTTCATAAGTTAAAACTGTGACTCTCCTTGAGGGTCTGTCATTTCAAACTTGCATCTAGTTGTTTTTTATCTGCATTAATGGTTTGGTACTAGGACTAGTATCATTATTTCTGCTTTGAGGGTCAGAATGAGTCCTACTGAAATGAAGAGCAGCAGATTAAAAATGAGGCTATCTATATACCCATTAAAGGTTTTGCTTTTGACTTGGAGTAATTTATAAAAACTACAATTTGAGACCTATTGTTAATTAGGGTCTCTGCTCACTTCCAGCCCACCTGCCTTCCCTTCACTGTAACCCTTGGTCAGTTTGGGCAGGGAAAGTGGCTGTTCCCTTCCTCCCACCAGCACCACCCTGTGTGCTGCAGACAGCTCTCCTTGGCTGAGAGCAGGACCCTGCTTCATAAAAACCCCAAACCAAAACCACAAAGCAAACAAACAAAAAACCCCAGGTGAGACTTTTTCCTCTTGGAAATGACTGAGACTGACTTTGAGCCCTGGTTGATCCTGGAGGAGATGAAGGAGAACAAAGTTACTGACACCCACACATTTGATGCCTGCTAAGGGATGGGAGCTGCTGCTACCCCTGGGACCCTGAGCTAATCCAGCAAGTGCACCATCCTCTTCCCTGCCTCCCAAAGCAGGCCATATTTTTACTGAGTGTACAGACAGTCCTGACTGAATGAAATGTCAGAAGAGGGAAAGGAAACAGGTATTTCTTTCCCTACTGGAGCTGAGCCAGCTGTCGCTGTGAAAGTGTGAGCAATAGCATGGAAAGTTCACTCTAGCTTCTATATTTTATGTTTTACTCTCCCTTTGAGAATCTCATGGAACTCTGTAATCCTCTGAAATTTGACATGACATTCCTTGAAATACTGTCAGTGTCTCCACTTGTAACTTATCTGTTACAATGTGGAATTTTAGGTACATCTTGACTGCCTTTAGGTTACTTCGAGCTGGTTGTGCCTTCAAGGAGAGGAAACTTGTTAAAAGTTTATATGTGCTGTTTTCAACCATCTAAGGTGTAAAATTAGCAAGGACACCCTCTTATCTGCTCAAGTGTGCTGGAGGTGCAGGAGTTTGTGGTCCAGGGTGGCGAGGTGAGAGCAAGGCTCTTACAGGATGCGGAGGAAAATGGCAGTGGGGAGAGGGTGGAGGGACAGAACTGGAAATCCGGACCTCAGGCTCTTGTACCACGTGCTGTGAGATAAACCCTGAGCTCCTCTGGGGCACTCTGTGTCCCTGAGAGAGAGAAGAACCTTTGGACCCAGCTCCCAGGCTCTCTTTGGTGCCCTCAGCCATCCCCTGACCCAGCCATCTGCCCACATTCTGCACAGGGACAACCCCTTAATAACAAAACCCAGTAGGTTTCAGTTTAGAAATTCTGTGTAAATCAAAAGTTATTATCAAGACATTCTCTAGTGGAGAAACCTTTAGTTCATACTTGTGTGTGGGATTTTTAAAACATGAGCAAACACCAAGCCCTTTCTGAGATGGGAGCAGCAGTAATTAGTGGTGGTGTTCTTGCAGCCTGACAGTAACATACTGGCTGTTTTATTTGCCCTGTAATACATAATGAGCATTCCATTGGGCTTCTAAAACAACACGATGGATGAATTGGGCTGTATCGATTGAACCTTTGTACCAGTCAGTTATCATTTGGTTCCTCGAGCTTTTATGCCTTCAGAGCAGGAATTAAAAAATGGTTTAATTAGAATGTGGGGGACTATCCCCTTCAGTCAGCATCTGCTGACAATAAAGGGCTTAAAGCAGAAAGGCCCATGACTTGGTAAGGGAAGTGGGAAGTCCTGAAATACCACATGCAATGGTAGTGTTTGTTTCTTTATCAGACTTTATGATTTTTTTTATTATTTTTCAATCTGGTTTACTCTTTTTAGCTTTTCCTCATCTAATTATAGTATCATCCATTTAAACAACCTACTATTTTTCAAAAAATGGGTATTTTCTTAAAAAAATTGGAATAAATTGTAAGTATTTCGTTTAAACAAAAATATTTGGAACATCCAATAATAAAGAACTGAATAAATTTGTTTAAAAATAAACATATTTTTTAGGTAATCTCCATCACCAGCCTCTAGCTAATATTTCTAGTTCTTCTACAAATTAAAAAAAGCAAACCAAAGCAGAGATGAATCCTTTAGAAGATAATGGGATGTCCCCAGGGATGTGTCCTTTCTTCTACGAGCTGTTGACCAACAAAACCATGTTTCTATGCAACCTAATTTTCTCTAGAATACGAGCATGGTAAGGAAAATAGGTGGGAATTAGGACTCAATTGAGAGCAGAAGGGCAGCAGAGGTTCAGTCAGAGGTTATTTTGTGTTGTGCATTTGGAGCCATCTCATGCAGCTCCTGCTCCCTGGAGCTCTCAGCACAGCTGCCCCCATAGCCAGGCCAACCAGGCAGGGCTGCAGCTCCAGGTGCAAGGAAAGGAGAGAACCAGCAGGGCTCTAACAAAGAATAAATCAAGAAAGTTAGGTCTGTTTTACTCCAGGATGATGCTTTTTCATCTTCAGTCCTGGATGCTCGGGGGAAGGTTGGAAAAGAGAGGGATGTGTGCTCAAGTAATGAAATTTAAGATGAAGCACTAGTGATTTTTGGTAGAACACCCTGGGACAGGGATGGCAGAGGATGTTACCTAGCAACTGCTGGAAGGTGGTTAACTCTTTGGTACCCATCCTTTCTGCCTCCCCAAAACTGAAAGTAGAAGCTGAATTTCTACAGAGAAAAAATTGGGAAGATTTCTGCTTTTTGCAGTGTAATGTTTTATGGAGGCTCTAATTAAAATGTTAGTAAATAAAAATAAAATAGCCCTGAAATGTTATAGTTCCTATTTAAACTACTGTAACGATTTTAAGGCTCGTGAGTAGGTTGTTTACAACTGTTTTAGGGTTTGTATATAATGCAATAATGCTATAATGCTCCTGCATTTCTGTGGCAGGAATTTCTCTAACAGGTAACATGCATGTGATGTGAGTCATTTACTCACTGCCTGCAAGTGTGAATCTCTTGAAGTTTCGAGATTTTTTTTTGCTATAAACAAAAAATATAGAATACATCAGTTCCATATTGTAAGTCAGACTCCTAGCAGGAGTTAAGATTCTCCAGTCAAGAACAATGGGTTTTGCTCCAGTTAAACCAGTTAAATCCAGTCAAATCATAGGACTTAAACCAGTTGAAGATCAAGCTGGCCATTTGGCATTACCTGGTAACAGGGCTGTTGTTGAGGTAGAAACTCACTTTGGATGCTATGGTTTAAGAGGTTGCTAAGTAAGATCCTGTGAAATGTGTGGAAGGATGGTTAGATGGCAGGAGGGAAGAACAGATCAAACTCAATTATGAATGTTCTAAACCAAAATAAAGACAAGGTGATCCTAACTTATACTTTTCCTTGCCTATCTCGGATAGTGGTCAGTATCTCTGTGAGGGTATTTGTAATTTTTAGGTATTCCCATTGCCATATGTGTTTTTTAATTGAATGAACTTATCTGCAAAGAGGCACCAGACAGGACAGTCCAGCAAATCTCTTGTCAGCAACAGGGGCAGGAATCCCACTGTCCAGTCAGTAGTTATGTGTATATAATCTTATAGGCTTATGTATAAAACTGAAATGAGAGAGTGTTATGCACAAAAGAATACACAATTTCTTTTCTAGAAACATTCCTTTATTATGGCATTAGCTGCAAATTCAGCAGAGTTGCAGGCAGCATGTCTTAGTAGTCTGCAGTTATTAGAGGTGATGGTTTGTGAGCCTCCATTCTTTTAAATGTTTTCATGAAAACTGAGGTGCAGAAAGTTAAATGATTTCCCTCATCTTATTTATTATTTTGGTTTTGCTTTCCTGCTTTTATTTATATTTGCTTAACCACTTACATTTTCCTCTAGGTGAGCAGAGATTTAATAATAGTAGGTTTTATTATGCAAAAGCAAAGATTGGCTGAAAACAGGGATGAAAACTCCAACGAATAATAGAATGTGTGCTAGTAGCTGCATAGACAACTTTAAATTACATTAACAGACTGAAATGTTGTTCCTGTCTCTATAGATGGATATTGACTTTGATTTTGATTGCCTGAGCTAATATTTTGTTACAATTTTTCATATGAGAAATGTAATTGAAATTCTGACTTTTGGCATGTCATGTATTACTCATGTGGTAGGTGACAGTTTAGGAGTCTCATCCAAGAATACTTTTCCTTTTTTCTTTTCCTTATTGTTTCTGGCCTGGCTGGCTTTGCACTGAAGCAGAGTAAATGTGTTCAGCCAGAACTGCAGTTATGGTTTATTGTGCCTGTTAGAGAGGTAGTCCAGTCTTTCATCTTGGCATGAGTTCTTTCAGGTGAGAGAGAAACTGAGACAGAGTGAGAGCAAAAAAAAAAAAATTTATTCTTCTTTTTACTGTAGCTGATGACAAGGAAATGGTGGGATGGTCATTGAGATAATTGCCTGTTTTTAATTTCAAACCTAAATATAAAGCTTTGCATGTTGTGATTTTCTTTGTACTGCAGTATTAACTGTTTTCAATAAATGTTTGCCTGTGAAGGGGTGGTCACAGTGGTTTTACAGGGGTTACAGAACCTCAAAGCCAGAGGAGTGCAGGAGCTGCAGTTCACTTTCAGTTGCATAGTACAAGCCCTACAGAAACGGAAGCAAAATGGAGTTGACAATTTATTATCTGAAGCATGGCATAACAAAATATTTTGTCAGATCTGTGGCCATCTGTCATTCCAGTACTGGCAAAGGGATGCACCTGAAATTTGCTGACTGTAACGTGTCCACTTTAAAGCCACGTTTCTCCAAATGTGTTAATTCCTCTGAGCAATTTGACTGTGGAAAGAATAACTTTTTGAAAGAGAATCATGGATGCCATCATGAGGTCCAGCAGAACTCCTTCAGGCTGCACTGGAGGTTTGTTCTGTGTTTTTGGGTATTCCACGTCCTACCTCACTTCAGCTCCACCACTGCAGTCCCAGTAGGTTATATCCAACTTTTCCTGGGAGTTTCCCTCCACAACTGAGATGGATATTGCAGTTCCATTGCTAGTTGTTGCTGCAGGCTTTTGTCACACTTTACTTACTATTTTCTTGACTTCACAGAATGCGTTTAATAAGCTTACAATCAGACAGATATTGTACAGTTTTATGAAATGACTCAGTTGCATTCAGAAACTATCTAAATGCCTGTGTATGCCCTTTTTTCAAGACTCTTTCTTGGTAACAGCTATTAAAATTGGAGATGTTCTACCTGAAAGGATCAGATGTTATAGGAGAGTCTCAGAAATGGGTTTTACTGAATACTTCCTCATTGTAAATTTAAAAGCATGGCATTTTGAGATTAGTTATTTACTTAAGATCTTCTTGTATTTAAATTTATAGTATGGATTTTTTCAAAATAGGCAGACAAGACTGAACTCATAAACCATTTCTCAAACATAAGTTTGAAAGGCATCAGTGGTTCCTGAAGACAATCATGGAGACAAATTTCAATTTTAAGGTGATGTAGACAAAATTTCTTGCCTCCAACTGCATTATGCTTTCTTGTTTAAATACATCAAAAGTTTTTGAAGCTGTACTGATTAAGTGGAATCAGGATAGTCTTGATGTTTATCTTCCCTTCTGCTGATTCAGAGAGCAATAAACAACATACAGAAGGACAGAACAAGGCTGATATTAATTGCTCCTGCTTAGGAGCAGTTTAGGATGGCTGTAAACAAATTCAGCCATCGAGAGCCATCCTTCATTCCCTGAGCTGGAAATCCTCAATCAGGAAAGATGACTCCATCTTAACTGTTTTTTTTCCCCTGTGACTCAGTATGTGTTCTAGGCTTAGTGTTTTTGTTAATGTGAAATGTTGAAAATAAGATGCAATTTATACAACAGTAATGTAAAGGAAAATTTCCATCACACACTGTGTGACATCAGAATAAAGACCAGGTTCTCTCTGTCTCCTTGCAGTGCTTGGCTAAATGAGAATTACTGATGATTCTGTCAACACCCTGGAAGTCACTGCTGCATTTCAAAGGCACATCCCAGTGCAGAATGTTAAATTGCACTAGGACAGTAGCAAATGTTTTTCTGTGACTATTTGAAATGCTAAGCTACACAGATTCCTTTCCTTTCTGAATTTTCTCATTGTCCTTTCACAGATACTAACTCAACTCAGGCTTAGAATATAACATGACATGAGGCAACAGCAATATAGAAGAGGTCTTTGAAGCTGTTTCTTTTTATCATGCTTTACCCTTAACAGGGTTTCTGTTGTCCAATTCCTTTGCAGATCTAAGGAGAATTACATTTCCAGTTCCATAATTGCATCAGGGAATTGAAACCTTGTTTAAACAAATAAATTAAAAAATCAAGTATTCTTTCCAAGACTGATTTTATTATGAGCTAGTGTTGATGGCAAAGTATCAAGATGTATCAAGAAAATGGTTTGAATATTGGATAAAAATCTTGCTTTTTATGAATAGCCATGAAAAATACAACAGGTGTTAATTTAGCCACTTTTGACACACACTTCTTGATCTCAGTGAAATGCATTTGAGAAGTTGTGTGCTGGCACAGCACCTAAAGCTTCATAAACCTAATGCTTTTACAGAAGCTGAATTACCACATTCATTGCTAATTGTCTGAAATGTGGTGAGTGTGCTGCTGTTTGTCTGTGTTCTTTTATGGTACTAATATTAATGTACAATTACTACTAATTTTCCTTGGAACTAGAGATGGATATTGTACTGGGGAGGAAAACTTAGTCAAAGTCAAAAGCATCCTTACCTCCTTAAGCCTCCCCAGAATGACACATTTGCTAGAATGTCTCAAACAAATTGAAAATTTGATGGTACCAAAAGGGCTACGTCTAGTTGCATCCTCTTATTGACCTACTAGATCCTTTCCTCTTACAAGTTATGTTATTCTAATGGCTAATGTCTGCTGGGTCCCTCTTTGATCCCTGAAACTGCTTGTAGAAGACCCAAGTATCCAACAGTGTCATTTAGATAAATATAGAAATGACTGAAAACCAGCACAGCTTTGTCCTGCGGGAGCACCTTTTCTGAGCACAGGTGCAGGTGTTGTGCCCAGCTCCCCTGATTCCACCAAGCAGCTTCATCCCTCTGAAGGAAACATCAGTTCCAGAACTGGTGGTGCTGACAACAATTCAGTGCAATTATAGAAGTGTCCCCTTTGTGGTTCAGATGTGAAGCCCTTTTTAAAATCAGTCGGAGTCAGTATATTTGAATAAAATGTTACAGTCAGAGGGAGAAAAAAGCTGAATTGCTCATTAAGTTTTCTGTAGAATTAAGCCAGAAGTTTGTCTTCTCCATGTGAATTTCTATTATGATCTGACTTTTTTTCTTTAGAAACCTCAAGCTCTTGCATGTACCCTGTTCCCATTGTTTGCAGGCACTCAGACTCTAAAATAGAGCATCTTCTTTTCTTTAATGATGGGAAAAATCCATTGAGCAATATTATTCTAAGAGACAGTGGATGGCACTGTTGGTTTGCAGCTATGAATCTACAAAAATGAAGCATGACAGGACAACCTTAAAAAAAAAATGAAATCGAAACAAAACCCACCAAACCACTTGCCCTGAAAAACAAACAGAATCCCCCACTCCATCCGCCTCAAAAACCCCCAAAATCAGATGAAACCATAAAGTAGTGTCTTCTTTAACTGGGTGGAGTAATTCTCAGAGTATGTGTCAGTGCTCAGAAATCCTCAGGCAGATGAAGATAACATGCAAGTTTCATAAGGTAGGAAAAAAATGATGCTAAACTGTGTTGCTTCTGTTAGTTTGACATTGTGCTTTTGTCAAAGGAGGAAATAAATAAATCCCAGCTGGCTGAGGTGGGCCTTAATGGTGGTAAATTAATTTAGCTAAGGTCCTGGAAGAACAATACCCCTTCAATCCAGGCAGGATTGTCAATGTTTGTGGGGGTTTGAGGTTTGCTGCAGCAAGATCACACCTGTGCAGGCGAAGAAGAGAAATGTGCTCAGTCATTTGGAAACTACTCAGACATTGTGTAGAAGATAAGGTGTGGTTTTTGTGTCTGGTTGTGGTGAGGGGGAGGGAAGGCTGATGTGTTCTTGAAGTCTGCTAAGAAATGAGCAGCATTTGGAATTGTACCTTGGAATTGTACTGAGCTTTGCATCAAGAGATTGGATTCATTTGAAGATTTGGTTCTTTGTTTTTGAAAAGACCAAATGCATCAATTGTTTTGTCCATTTTTATTTTAAAATGTGGGGTACACATTTGACCAGTTTGCCCTGGAGAGGTCAGATCTGGGCATGGCCAGTCTCCTGGGGAATGTGTGGTAATCTGTCCAAATCACATGCACAGGAAATCCAATATTGAGTGCACAATTTAGTATTTATTGTCTCAATGCCTTTATGCTTGCTTGTCAAACACCAAAATTCAATTCAGTTTCTGTCATGTAAATGTCATTTAAAGAGAGATTGAAACTATTAAGGGAAAATATCACCAAAAGATGAATAAGACTGTCATTATCACTAATCTTTTGTTTCTGATAATAGCAACATCTCCAAAGAGAGGGAAAATTTGTTTGTGGAAGTTTTACTCAATTTTAAACTTATGACTTTGATGTTACAACATTTCTACAATCCACCAACTATCTAAGCCCTTGAGAATGACGTAGATGCTTGGTAGCTCACAACCATGCAGTGCTGTACGTCTTTCATTGTTCTTTAGAAAGACAGAGCCTGTTTAGTTTGTAACAGTGATGGTAAGAATCCAATTGCAATTATGAGAAATTATCACTGGACTAATTTGCCACAAAAATAAACCCAATAGCTGGAAAGAGAAGAAGTACCCTTGTGAATAATAGTAAATAATTGAATTCAGCCTGGTGTAAATAGCATGACAGCATTTCTTACAGAGAATGAAGGACAGAATGTGAATGATGAAGTTATCATTCAGAAATGTGGGATTTTTTTTATAATTTGGGCTTTTAAAGGGGTTAGCATCAAATCAGGTTCAATGCTATTGTATTTGAAATTCAGCCTGTTCCTCATTTTGTTGAAGAAAAAACCCAGTGGAATTAATGAAGCAAGCTGTTTGCTTCTTGCCTGAATGTACTGTGTTGGTGCAGTGTGTATCTGAGTAGGGCAGTTTTGCTCTTCAGTTCACTGTCCACCTCATTACAGACAATGCACAGAGTGCAATGAATGCAAAGGGAAATGGCTCAACTAAATGCAAATTCTCAATTCTTTGAAGACAAAAGCACTGAGTAAGTCCCCCGAGACAGCAGGCAGTGGCTGTGCCTGCTCTGCAGTCAGCACATTGCACTAAGAGGTGCTGCTCTTCATCCATTCTCCGTGTGAAGGGCATCAGGCAGGCACTGTGGGTTACTTCATTGTGTTCTCGTGAAAACTTCCAGGAATGGTTGCTTTTTTCCCGTTGTAAGTTGGAAAGCTGCACAGGCTGACTTGGCTGCTTAGAGGTAAACAGTGTTTTGATCAAGGGTAGCAGTGTTAACGATCAATCCATTTATGAGACTCCTATATACACACTTGTATGAAAGCTACACTTCAAAAGTGATGAAAATTATTATATAAGTTGGTAAATTTGTAAAAGGAGTTAGGTGATCATCATTGGACAAAAGTTATTTTTTTAAAAACTGCTGGTGCTTCATCTCTGTGATCTCTTTAAAGGCTGCAAGAAGGGGCTCCTCCTAAATTAACACCTTTTAACAGCAAAACAGTACATAATATTGATGACATAGGTATTTAATCTGTATCCTGTAATCAACATGAAAGCCAGATTTTATTTCCAGAAACACATTTGTAGTCTAATAATACATTGCATTTAGGACATGGTAATGAATTTATACCACTCTCAGGGTTAATTTTCTGTTTGTGAATTCCCTACAAAAAATCTCTAGCATTTGTGTCAGGTCCTAAAACCTCACGCACAAGAGTTGTTGTAGCTGCATCTGGAACACATTTTTAACATGCTCTGGGGTGTCAAAGGATGCTTCTGTTTCACCTGCCATGGAGACAGTGCCACTTCTGCCTGCTCAGACCAGGAGGTGATCAGTTCATCTTAAGTTTGAGGATTTGTAGGGATCCTTGTTGTTTCCATGAGACTAAAATTATTGTTCTCACTAGTAAAACCTTGCCTTTTCCAGCCTGGATGCAAGGGAACAGGCTTTGTCTACACCAAGAGGGTTCAGGATTAGGTGCTAGGAGCATTGCAACAGCCAAAGGTGTCTTCCTGCTTGGTTAAATAAGTAAATACCCAGAAAAGAACAGAAATGGAATTTCAGTGTTGTGTAGGAGCTTTAGCTAATACAGTACCTTTGCTTTTTCTAAAGTACTTTTGTGTTTTCTTTTTCTAAAACACAAAACCAAGGGTGTTTCTAAAGACTTATTATCACTGTGACATACTTTAGATTAGGATCCCTTGAGATGGTGAATATGTTTGCCAATTAAAAGACAAAGGGAGGAAATAAAACAGTTTAGTCATGGAGGAGGATAAGAAAAGTGCAGTGGTGAAATTCAAAGAAAGGAGAACAACAAAAAAAGATAATGATGAAACAGCTAGCTGAAACTAGCTTCAAAATCTAAGAAGACTGCAGAGCCAATCCTTTTTTCTGCTTAAATTCCCAGAGAGGAAATTGAATCCGGCCTTCTGAAATGCTAGGGGAAATAGGCTGTGCTAATAGAAAAACCTCAACATGGATATCAGCCAGCAGTAAAGTAGAAAAATATGGGTTTGTGCCAAAAAATCAGGCTGGAGATAGTGAGTAAAATTGCAGCTTCAGTGTTGCACTTGTCCAGCTTGTAGATCCTGATATATCTTGTTTCTAAATGTGCTCTTTTTTTTTTTTTTTCCACTAATTCACAAATATGTTGTGATTGATGTTGTTTGCTGCTTTATTCATTAAAAGCATAATTTCTTCATGAATACATTAGAATGGTCTGTTCAGATTGAGAAGTGGCTCTGAGCAAGTTCTTGGTTCCAGACTAGTAAAGATGTATTATTGTATACTGCATATGTATGATTGTGTAATACGGTCTGTGTGGGTAAATGAAGTATTTCCCTACATGAGTGAAATCTTATTTTAAAGAGGGAATCTGTTTAAAAGCCTTGTTGTTGCACCAACCCAGGCCTTGGTTAATGTTGGCTAAGAGAAGTCAATGCAGCTGCCTTCTCCTGAGGTCAGCGCTGTTGATGGCTGTTTCCATTTGTTAGGAACTTTTCTTTCCACCCCACTTTTCCAAAGTGTTTTCAGATCCGTGGGACAGCTTCTCCTTTACTGTGCTGGTTGTCAGGCAGGGAGAGTTGTTCAGTGGTGTGACTTTAACGGGAACTTCTTCTATGCTTTCATAACCCACTATTTGTTTTTAATTTTTCCTTGTTCAGACCTATATCTCTATTCTGACAACTGGCTGGAAATTTTATATTTAGATACTGCTTGGAATAGGTCACTTTGTTAAAATAAAAGTTATGTTGAAAGGGCCTTGTTTACTTTTGTCAAGAAAGGGTTTTTGGGCCGTGGTTGTCTCCTGGTTAAAATGTGAAATTCCTCCTGCATTATCCAACAAGCTGACAAGTCAGATGGCAGGAGATGGAGAACATCATAAATCTCTCCTACAGGAGTGTTCCTGCCTAGTGAAACTCTGTTTTTATTGAAGCAATGACCTGAATCCTGGTTATGCACATTTGCCGTGTTCCCAGCCACTGAGGTGTCTCTCCCCTTTCTCTGCATTCTCCCTGCTTTCCCGTGTCCATAATTTACTTGATACACTGGAGGAGAAACTGGAAAAGAGATGCAGTGAATTGGGATGCAGATCTGTGATCAGGATTAGAAGATGGGGAGCTTGGTGACCTTTAAGATCTCATCTCTAATGAGCATCTTGATGCTTCTGCTTCTGGATAATCCCATTCTTTTTTATTTTTTAATGTGGGAGTTTTGTGCTTGTAGCAGTGCAAAATGGAATAACTGTAATGCTTTGGAAGCTATTGAATACTGTTCATGTCTAGATGAGAAACCTTAGTGGGATTTTCAGGACCAGAGGTGCTATGTTTCAAATCTACCCCAGCCAGAGGAGTCTGTGGTAAAATGACTTCTTGTGAACGTAAAAGCCGTTGTCACTTGGTTACTCTTAGTGTTATTGCTGTGAAAAATAGGGGATGAAAAGCAATCACATCATAAAAAAAGAAAACCTCCTAGAATTACAGAAATAAAGTCAACATACTAGAAAAACAGATGTCAAAACGCTGACAGCAAACGGCTGAGCCATTGAACATTATGTTCTAGAGAGCTTCCATAGTTCTACAAAATGTAAAAATGTATTTTGTTATATACACCTGAGCATCAGGAGATGGCAGTAGTGCTCACTGAATTGCAGAAAGGAATATTGGGGACAAATCCCTAGAAATTAAAATAAGCTGCTTTGTAAATTTGCCAAAGCCGCAACAGTATTCTAATTTATTAAAACTGTGTACAGTCATCCCATTTTAATTGTAAGTTTTATTGACTATCTGGTATGCTTAGCATAGGTTTTTTAATTTATTTATTTAAAAGCATTGAAAACTGCCATATATATTTATCAATAACATATTAATATTAGGATTTGGAAAGACTTTCTAGAACAAACATCCAATTATGCCCTTGACCAAATTTATCATTAATATCTCTTGAAAGGTTAAAAACATCAATCTTATTCCGGGTGGCAGCTTTTAGCAGGTACTACATAAAAGAGTAATCTCTTCTTCCTAAGCACAAAACTATACTGCTTTATATACAGTCATTTAATTTTACTGAGTATGTCTGTGGCTCAGAAAATGTACTTGAACTCATTCTATAAAAAAAATGAAAAGGGAAGTGCTTCTTTTGTGAGCAGAGTTTCCAGATGTGATTGTTGAATTTTAAAATACTTTTGGTTTTCTTCAGCATGTATCTGATACTTAAAATTTATTTTGGAGGGTAATTACGGTTTAAATGCTTTGAAATGCCCCAAAGGGGAAGAAAAAGTCTTTTTATGAAGTTAAAGGAAACAAATTTCAGAGGAAGTGGAATTATGTCTTATTAGTGAAATATAATTCAACAATAAATGTTGAACAGTAGAATATAATGTGTACCTAATGAATAAATGAAGCAATGTGGAAGTGGTTTTTTTGCTTTTATGGAAGAGAAAATACTGAAATGCAAAAGTTTTAACTATTGTGACTATGTGGAGAAAGTATATTTATAAGTACTTATTATTCTAAGAACCTTATCTTTTGACTAAGACCACAAACAGCCTTGGATTTTTAAAGAGAAACATATCCACAGATTAAAAAGTGATCAATATTAAATAACTGTGTCTACAAAATACACCTTGGCATTACTGAGCAGCAGGGTTGGATTCTGAGGGAATTCTTTGGGTGAATTGTGTGAACCATTCCTGTGTCACCTGCAGGACAGCTTGTTCAAGTGTCACACAGTTCAAGTGTCACACCTCCCTGTGCTTGATCCTGCGGATGCACAGCACTCCAGACCAGGAGTGGGATCCTTGGAAACAGAACAACTCTTTATTCCTGGTGTAGGACATGGACACCAGGGGTGCCCAAGGGTGGGACGTTCACTTTTGGAGGGAGGCTGCCCTTGGGTTGGTTTGGGTCCATGGCCAAGGCTCACAGAGCTGTGGTAGATCCATCCCTCTGCACTGCTGTTCCTTCCAGCACTGAAGCTGGTTGCTCCTCCAGTTGTGCTGATTCAGCTTTGGAGAGAACATTCGTAAATTGTAATGTGGCAAGTTCAAAGGTTAGAAAGGGCTTTCTGAAAAAATAGCAGTCAGAACACAAAATATCACACAGCCTTTGACAGGTTGCAGTGCAGGGGCATCCTAAACTGGAGGAAGTTGCATTCAACCTATTATGTTTATCACCTTTGAATTTGTGTAATCAGTTCTTAAATCCATCTTCATCATTGGCTCTGCAATCAAACCAGTAATTTATTTACATGTGTATGTAAAAGTTATTCCTTTTGTTCTAAACCTGCTGCCTGAAAAATTCACTTGGTGTCCATTAGTCCTTGTTTTATGAGAAGTGGTGGCTAATCATTCCTATTAATCCTTTTTCACTTGGCATTTTTCCTCAGCTGAGGAGTCTGACTCGATTTTTAATTGTCCTTGTATTGAAGCCTTTATATGTTTCTGATGATCCTTGTTGCTTTTCCCTTTTATTGTGCCATTCTTGGGATGGAACAATCAAAACTACATGTGCTCCTTGGGATGCAGGAATAACAATAATTAATGTAGTGTAATAATGAATTATGTTTATCCTTTATTCTTTTGCTAAGAGTTCCTGGCAGTCTGGCTGTCATCTTGTGGATGATGTGCTGATGTTCCAGGGAATGATCCATGAGGTATTCTTGAGTAGCATGGGCTGAATACTCTGTGGGTGTACTCTGGTTACCTTTTCATCCCCAATTACAATGTTTTGTATTTGTCTACATTAAATTTTAGTTGGCAGTTTATCACCCAATCTCTCAATGTTATGAAATCCTCTTGCAATTCTTTTTAGGGTTTCTGACTGGATAATTTTGTATGATCACTGGATATTATCACCTCCTTCTTCATGCTCTTTCCAAAGCATACACGTGTGTCTCAATTACCCCCAGTTCCTCTAAAAAGCTGTGGATGTAACCTCCACATTTTGAAACTTCTTTTACTCCTGCTGTTCATTTAAACTGTTCTGTTGTTTATCCCTTTCAGCTTTTGGGGAGATAATGAAGTAGGAAAAAGGCTTTTAAAGTCACAGCTGTTAAAGTAGTTTGTTTACTCTCTCAGCTGGGTTTCAGTTCACAATATTTTAGTCTTTTAGCTATTTGTAATTTGCTTTTGGTGAGTTTTGACACTGTCATGCACTTTTTCTTGAAAAATTTTTAGGGTTTTTTTCCTCTTTTTTTTTTATTTCAGGGATGTTGAATTTGAAAAACACATAAGAATACAGTATCATAGCAGTTACATTGTGAGACATGTCTTGACCAATATTTATGTCTAAATCAGGAACTCAGAATTTTGTGACTAGTTTCTTTGAAAGAATCATTTGTGCTTAATGATGGGGTTTTTTTCTGTGATCTTGCTTACTATTTGACACTCAGTGCATTAGTTAGTTGTATTTCACTTGCACAATCCTTTCTTTCTTTACGCAGATAATAAAAAATCCAGGAGAATTCTGCAATGCTCATTACACAGAATTTATTCTATTTGGCTGTTGGCTTTCCTTCACAATGAGGCATTTCTCTGACAGCCAATTCTGTCATTCCTACCAAGTCAGTTTTGAAATATTACTGTTTCAGTTGTTTTCAGAGAAAACAATTTTGAAGTATTTTCATCATTAGATTATAACATAGTTGCTGAAAGTGTTACTAATTTTGTGTTGTGAGAACCTGATGCCATGTCAGTGTCATGGCTCTTTACAACTGGAGAGATTTATTTATCTCTTTGGGGACGTAAATGTGTTGTCTGGAAGCTGTTTTATCTGTCCACTCTGGGCTTCTCTCTGTCAGGGATTTATTGACTCACCAGTGGAACTGGCAAGAATTTTTGATCTTTCTTTACAACACTGATACTTTTTTTTTAGTTTTTTTGACCTTTATTTTTGCTTAGGAGAAAATATCGATGCAATGTCCAATGCTGCTATTAACCATGAGACTGAAGGCTTATTTCTTTCTAATATTTCTCTTTGCAGCAGGTATAGCTGTAGGAGTTTGGAGAGCAGCAGATGATGTGTGTTGGCTGTGTTTGACAACACAGAGGGACAGGATCCAGCTCACAAAGTGGATTCCTCCACTAAGGAGTAGAATAAAATCCCTTCATGCCCCAGATATAAAACCATAGCTTGCTGTGAGAAACAGGATCAGAGCTTTCAGAAAAGAATTTCCTACTTGTTTTATGGGGTAGCCTGCTCAGGTTTGGGGGTTTTTATCCTGCTCACTAGAAGCAAAGTTTGACAACAACAGCAAGGAATATTTTCTACCAAGTTCCAACACTTAATGACAAGTTAAATTCTGTGAGGGAGTCCCTGGTAGTGCAAAGCTTTCAGCTGTGTAGCCTGTTAAAGTACATGACAATGTTTTCAATCTGTCAATGGGTAAGAAACATTTTTAAAGTCTTTTTATGTAAGTTGAGAGTTAGATTCCTCAAATAAAGAGTTAGTTCCCAACTAAAAAAAAAAAAAGCAATAGTTACTTGATGCTGCCAGTAATGTCAGATACTGTCTTTTCTGTGGTTTTCTTTTAGGGAACACTTTAAAAAATCATGGCAAAATGTTATGCAGAAGTCTATTTTCCTGGAATCTTTTCAATTTTATTCTGATTTTTGACTGTGACAAGATTTGGGTCTGTTTAAGCTTTACAGTGCTCAGTAATCTTTTCAGGGCAATGACAGATAATGTTAGATATTCCTGATAAGGAGCATTATTGGACATGTTCTCCTACCATAAACATATTGCTCTGCTAAACGAATTGTACCTTAATGTGGAGGGCTTCCAACACAGCAATCATTAACTAATTGTTCTGCAACTAAGTTACAGTCCAGTAAACTAGAAACTGGAAAACTGCTTTCACTAAAGTATTTGGACTCTCTTAAAAGCTGAATAAAAATCAAGAGTGTGTCTGAGTTGAGGGTCCATCTCCAGCAGGCTTTTACTTCTTCTCTGATCTTGTTTCACAATTTCTTACCAGTCTCAGGTTTGCTCAGAAAGTTCCTCTTGCTCTCTCAGTCCACAGCATTGCATATCTGAATTGAACTTTGGTGCAGCAATTTGAGCAGTTTGGCTTAGTTCTCTCTTCTGTGTAAAGACTTGAAAGCTCTCAACAGAGAAGTTTGATAAATGAAGGTTACAGTTTTCCTTTCTTCTCCATATTACCACAATAGATGATATGTTGAAACTCTGAACTCGGAAATTAACAGAGGATGGATATAGAACCAAACCCTGTCCCCTAAACTATGAGAAAAAGAGGGCAATAAAAAAAGGAAATATGTAGAATATTTAAAAGAAAATTGTACCTCTTCCATCAGAGGTCTCAAGTGTGTTGCTCTTAACCCTGAGGTCCTCAGCTGCCCTGTCCCACCATGGAGGTCCCTGACTACATGATTTTGTCCCCACTGTTCAATGACCCCCCACTTTGCTCTTTGAGGAGTGTCAGATGAAGGGTTGAGCTGCAGACCCAGCTGCTGGGTTGAGCTGCAGACCCATGCTTTCCCAATGTGGTTGCACTCCAATGCTGCCACTCCAGACCCTGCCTACATTGGCACCAGTTCCCTTAATACACAATGCAGATAGTCAGGGCAACACAGTGCTTTAATAGATGGCATGGTGAGTAGCCAGGACTTCATTTAAAGAGTTGGGGAAATCAGCCTCTGTGAAATCTCTGATAGTGCCAAGGGCCTTTGGAGTGCTCATTTTGCTGCCCTGCTCTGATTTGGAGAATTTCTCTTTGCCATGGTTGAGATGAATCCATTTTTTGCACAGCCCATCAACAACTGTACATTGATACATAAAGGAACACTCCCTAGGCAAGAACAGAAATCATTATTTATGCAATATGTCACTATAACCTGGTAAGAAAAATTATATCCTCATTAACAGTTTAATGGCGATTGCTCAGTGCTTTCTCATGTATTCTTTTCTGCATGGGGACTGAATTCATGCTCAGCCTCCACTGAACAAAATCTATTAAAGATCTAGCACCTTTCTCATAGCATTCTCATGAATATGAAAATGTGGAGTATACTTCAAATAATAAATAATAGTGAAACTACTAGGAACAATAGTGCTACTGCATTGTATGAGCTGGGATGCTGTCAGGGTGAGTAACATCTGCTGTAGTATTTTGACTTGATTGACAAGAAACCAGGGTTCCTGCCTTCTCCCTGCTCTCCATTTACATACTTTCATTTACTGGATGAATATACTGGACTCCAGGAAAGAAATTGTTTCTACACTCTGAGGAAAGAGAATCAAAGCAAGACATACCCAGAGATTGAATGGCTGTGGGAATCATGAAAGAGCTGCAAAAAACATGGTATAAGTATTCAAAGGAGTTTTTGTAACAGCTGACTGAAGTGACATTACTAATGGCAAGACTGCAAGCAGACAGTTATCTGACATTAAAATGGTGCCCGAAAGCTAAAGCTTTAATGCTCAAACTTGAGGTTTAGGCCCACTGTCAAGGGCTACATGTATGCCCCAAGTGCAGCTATGGTTGAAAATTCCTTTCTGTTTTCTTGTTGAATTGTGGTTGGTGAAAAGAGAAATTTTGCTTTTTATTTTTAAACAAGACCCCTTTAAATCCAGAGATCTGTGCAGTAGATCTCTAAGTCATATCTTTAGGGTCTCCTTTATCTTAAATAGCTATTAGCTTTCTAAAGCTTTGTACTGCTAAGTGCTGTTTTTCTTTAGAATCATAAAAGCATGGTTGTGTTGGCAGACTTACTGAGGGTGCACTCAGTCCTGCTGTTCATGTCACCAACAAATGTGCTGAGCAGTGACAGTCCCAGTAGCAGCTCTGAGGAGCCCTGGCACTTGTCTCCACATGGACATTGAGCAACTCTTTGATTGTGACCATCCAGCCAGTTCCTTGTCCCCTAAGTGGTACATCCATGAAATCCACATCTCTCCAGTTCAGAGACAAAGATGTTGTGTGGGATGATGTCAAATGCTTTGCACAACTTCAGGTAGATGCTGTCAGTCATCTAAACATCTATTTGGCTTTTGTAGGGTTTTATCAGGCACTGAAAGTTACTTTTTAACTTCACATAAATAAATTTCATGACTTCATACAACTTGGCTGGTTATGTCCACTGGTTTTCTCATTTTTTTTAAACTGCTGGACAAAATAATTCTTGATTTTATCTGATTTCTTTGCCATAACAATTATTAATATGGAAAAGTGCAAAAGCTGTCTCAATAGCAAAGCAATTTTCTGTACAATCAGTAATCAAAATTGATCTGATTAACATTCGTTTTAAGTTTAGGTCTTCACAATTGAAATAATGGGTTGTATTTAATATGATTTTTCAGATATTAGCCCTTGAGATGGTATCTGAAGTAATCTAAACATTCAAAGCTTTAAAGTTGATTCTTTCAACAAGATAAAGCAAAAATCTAGCATCTAAAAAGAGTAATTTTTATGGGGTATACTCAGCTTTGTCTTTTTCAAACGTCTTGAAAATGTTAATTAGCACAAAATAAAGAACAGTGAAAAATGTCTGTAGTCTTCCTTAGAGACTAAGATTTGGGACAAATAATTTTGCATGTGAAGTGAATATGCAAGTGTAAAGAGATTTAAATATCTGATTTTAATAGGTTTCATCCCACTGGAAGAGACACTTTTGATTATCTATGACCTATACCAATTATTCTGATTCTCCCTGTAGGCAAGTCATAATTTTAACAACTAATCAAACTAAGCCTGAAGGTTCTGCAAAATGCCAAATATGTACTTGGCTTCTTGCTAGAGCTCATGCTTGCTACCTGACCTTGTTTCAGTTTCTTAAACTACTTATTTTCAGTCCTTTCAAATGTTTCTCTTTTAAAGTAGAAATCCTTGGGAATCAAAATAAAATTTGATAGCAAACAGTTACTTCTTTGGTTTTGGTTTCACACCAAACATAGTCATAAACTAGCAAAACTCTCAGTTGAAACTAAAGTTGGCTTGACAGAAGCTGAGGCTACAAGTGTGTCAGCAGTGCAGTGGTACAAGCTAAGTCAAATTCTAAAGCAGTAACCCCATTAAAATTGGTATCCAGTTCCCAGTGCCGACCTCATCTTGCTTTTTAGGTCAGGAGCACATCTTGTCTTTTCACTCTGCAAAATAGACTTTGGGAAGTGCCTTAGAGTCAGAACTGAAAACAGTGTTCTGCTGAGGTGAGAGTCAGGACTGCTCTCCTAAAAATACATTGGCTCAGCCTAAACAGGAAATCCTGCATTTATTCATCACAGTGCTCCATTCAGGAAATCTCTCGGGGAGCTTTATGCCGTCTGCATCTCTGTTCAGTCTCTGCAGCCCCGTGTAGTGTGAACTGGGGGGGTTTTAGTACCCCCCTGTAAGGGACAGTGTGTTGAGCTTATGGTGATGTAGAACAGGGCTAATTCAAAGAAGCAAAGCTATAGTAAACAATCTGAGCTGTGCATACAGTGTTGCATGGGAATGTTAGAGTCAAACCCATTTCTTGAGGTGAAATGTTTTTGGGGAGTCCCTGTTGACATGTTTTTCATGGTTGTGTACAGACTGAGTGCTTGTCAATGTTCTTCACAGAAGCTAATAGAGTTATATACAGTGAAAACTAGCATTTAAATGAGAGGAAATATTGTACATGTGTACGAATACCTCTAATATGTAACTTGCAGACCACAGGATGGCTGTCATATGTAAAATTAGTCCAGAATTTGAATGACTGTGGCCTAGTGATGCTTCTGCACAAGTGTGCTTGGAACAAAGAAAGTATACAGCTGATTAGCTGAGACTCAGGCTCTGACTGGGTTTCCTGTCTCACTCTTAATGGAAATAAACACTTCCTAATTTGAAAGCTTTGGCTAAACCAACACGTTCTTTTGGGCTGCTGCTGTTCGATTGAGTGTGTGGTGTGTCAGCCAAGGCCATACCTACAAAAATTACTGCACCTCTCCATCAATAATTTATAAATCTAAATGCACCACCGAGGTTTTCCTAATAGGATTGTTGGGCTATAAAATAATTTGGCAAAGCTCAGATTCTTCATTGCTTCCTGAGTCATCTCAGAATTTGGCTCATTTGTAAATTTAGTCAACCATCAAAAAAATTTGAAATTTGAAAGATGGTACACAGTAGAGGTTTTAATTGGCATCATATTTGTGTACATTAACGTACATTAGTTTTTATCTTGAGTAATTTTACAATGTTAATTGTCTTTCAATTAAAAATCTTAATTTTGTTAAATGCATACATTTTGTGTAGCCTTTCATCCTAACTGCATTCTGTTTAAAATTAGAGCATTCTTAGTTAAGTGCAGAATATGAATGGAAAAGATTTTTTTAAAGAACAAATAATATGACATTAAAGTGCATTAAGAACATTATAGAAACATATTTAAAACTAGAAAAAGAAATGTGTGAGATAAAATGCAACAGATGCTAAGTATTTGGTAAAATGGTACAAAAAGAAGGGTATTATACAGCTATATGAAAGAATATATTGAAGAAGTGATATAATAGTTTTTTGCTAGACCACCTAAGGTAATTGGAAAAGACTTGATGCCACTGAGAATCGAGCTGACATTTTGAAAGATTTGCACAATTTCTTTATTGCTCAGTCACTCATTATCATGATGCTTTTTGCATTTCTTTCTTACAGTCAGAAGCTAAGTGGCATGGGCTGCTCATTCCCACTTTGTTTAGGGCCATCCCCCTTTGGAGCAGATTTGTACTGCAGAGAGAGAACTGGACTTGTCAAAACCAAATTAGAGAGTAAGCTAAGAATTAAGTAGTGGGGATGATCAGAGATCCTGTGTTTTAAGTTTGTTGGCAGAAACCTTTTTTCATTTATCAACGTAGATGTAGCTTAAGGTGTCATCTGGGTATTGAGTACATAGTAAATATATTTCATCCAGTAATCACAGTCATGTTTTTATGCTCTTGATTTGGAGGCTACTGAGCTGGTCATGCTCTGGAGTTAAAGTCTGCTTATTATTTATGGTGAGGGCTTGCTTTGGAGCTTAATTGTGTCTGATAATGAATCTTCCCTTGGGTTGAGTGCATGTAGGTATAACACAGGAGGCAATAGAAGTAGCCCACCCTGCTGCTGACACAAGCACAGCTTTCCAGCCTGTTTTGGAGCTCTTCTGTCAATAATGGATCCTTTCAAGGACACCTGATCAGATGCCTCAAGTTGTTCAATACACTGAATCAGAGACCTGCCAGAAATCTATAGAATGTGCTGTGCAGAGCTTATGAAATCTGGTTATTTTCTCCAAAAACTGTCTTAAGGTGAAGTGTAGGTCAATACTGGGATGACCATGTTTAAAAGTGCCCCGAGTATCCCAACTGTTGCTGTGGAGTTCATCATTGATTTAAGATGGTACTTCAGGCAAAAAACCTCACTTTTTTTCTGAGGAACCAAGAACAAAATATTACTAGTCAGGTTACTGCACATACCATCCTCAACCAAGGATGTGTGGGAGTGATGAGAGATGACAAAATGGTCTCCTACTAAAAAATCAACTTGTGTACCAGCAGAGATAATCCTACAGTAAACAAAGATTGTGTCTCTCAAGGATATAGTACCTCATGTATGAACAGTTTGGCTCCCTGTAATAACCCAAACACCTCAGAACAGTTAGGACTGTGTTATGTGTGATCTGATATTGGAATAGTCCATACTGACTGCTACACCTGGCAAAACAAGTGCATCCCAGACCTTTTGTAAGTTGTGACCATTATTCCCCCCTGAGTGAAAACAGAACTTTTCTTAAACACAATTTTTAAAGAGAAAAAAGTGAGGGAACAGAAAGCTTTCCTCTATATTAGCAGAGAACAGTGAAATTCTCCCACCATAAGTAATTTTTGACTAAAATATGGTAATTACTGATTTCTAAACTCTGTATGTTGATTATTCTTTGTAAGTGAGGATTTGGGTTTTTTCCCGAGTGAAATAACAGTCGTTTCAATACTTTTATAGTGAATTGTGACATTAACTTGATTGGGGAGAGGATGCATGTGTATAAATAATGTATTTTCCAGAACAAAATTCTTTGCAATTTTCACAGTAGCACCTGCATACTTGGATTTTTGTTCTAAAATTGACTCTGCAAAGCTGTACTTGATGCATCAATTAAGGAAGAAGCCTTTTTCCATGTTTACTGAGGCTCTTCTTGATTTGCTGCTTTATGTAGGAGGCAAAGGCATGCTGTTTAAGCAGGTTGTTTTCCTGAATGCTATTTGAAATTATTTTCTCTGAGTTAAGCTTTCTCATTAAGCCTTTTTGTAGTGAAAACAGAATTGTGACTAAGACTTTATTTAACTTAAGAAGATTTGTATTCCCACATAGTTGTCACTATAGTGCTTGAAAATAGCTAAGACTTAGGTTTTGAGTTTCTTTGCCTTCCAAGCCCTTAAATATGTATGTCACTTTAACATGTTGTTTGCAAATTTTAAAATGACTGTGAGTGCTGCTCTGGCATTTTCAACCTTGTCACTGTGAATCTTAATAAAATGCTGATTTTTATTTTTGCTACTTGACAGGAAAGATTGTCTCAAATCCAAAGATTTCACTTGCATCTTTGATTTATATGGGTTCAATGTCACATATAGGATGCTCCTATATTTGTGTGAATGCTGCACAAATGCAAAATCCTCAATCTAGTTTTGTAACTGAGACTTGTGTAACCAACCATATTCACTTCTGGATGTGACAGCTGCACAGGTGAGTCTGGCCTCAAGATTATATATTTATTTAGCTTTGAATGATTTGGGAGTGAAATAAATTCCCAAACAGTAGACTTTCGTTGCCCTCAATTCAGCAATCAACCATATTAAGCAAGATATAGTGAATTATACAGCAGTCAGCATTTCTACATGAGAAATTAAAAATAGGAGATTTGTCCAGAGTATAAGCCCAAAAAGAAATTTATTTACTCTGGCCCCAAATCAGCCACTGCAGCAGCAGTGTCAGTTTAGGAATCTCATGACTCTCAGAACAGAATACTCTTCATGAGACAACCCATGCAATAGATGTCACCAGAGGCCGAGTGAGGACTTCCAAACTTTCTTTTTGAGATCTGTGTGTCTTGTATATATAAAGAAGACCATATCTTAGGTGCCATAATCAAAGCCTGATATTTAGTGGGCTTCTGTTTCTGGCTTAGATAATGATCCTTTTTTTTTTTTTTTTTTTTTTTTTTAATTGTGTGTCTTTAAATTAATACATGAGATGAATAGAAGAATAGAAAGACTGAACCAATAAATATTCTGGAGTTGTTTATTTCCAGGATAAGAGAGACGTTTCAAGCAGTTTTCTGCTTTCTTGTCCTATTGTGCAGCCTTGACATTGATGAGTTGCATTTGTTCACAGTGACAAGCTAACTTGATGAAGGCTAGCAGTTTACTTGTAGAAGCAGAATGAATAGGAAGTGGGCCTGAAATTTTTCGGAAATGATAGATACCTGCCACTGAGTGCAGTTTGAAATGACATTGTGGATACAGCATATGCATTTGGATTTGGCAGTTAGTAATGCACAAAGTTCCTCCAAATATTTCTTGTGTCACCTGTTACAACAGATGTAAATAGGTTTTGCTCTAGTCAAATGGCACAAATCTGAAGTAATTGTCCTCAGTTTGGTGGAGTTGCACCTCAGTAAGTGCATTGCTGTAAAGTTGTTGTTGCCTTCTGCTTCAATGACCATTCTTTTGTGAGTTATGCTTTTCATATAAAGTCATCTAGAAAAGTGGACTCCATAAATAGAAGTTTACTAGTGCTTGAATGTATGGAAGATGATCACGGTAACAGGCATTGGTATAGAATTATATGTTAAATTAAAAAAAAAAAAATCTTCTAGTTTATTTAGGTCTAAGTAACTTAATTTTTTTTCTCCCTGACTTACCACCTAATTCAGCTTTTATTAAGAAACTATTTTTGCTCCTAAATTTCAATTAGTAAAGGTGCACTATTATATTAAATACAAGTTCTAACTTTGATTTCTCAGTAATCCTGCTCTGTGAGTCAGGTCCAGCTACCTAATAACCAGCCTGGGCAATCAGATAATAAATCCCTAAATCCTCACGTTTTCCCCCAAGACACATAATGAGAAAGAGGGTGAACTACTTGGTATTCCAGTGTGTGCAGGGCAATTTAGGCTGAATGGGACAAAATCCATTTGTGCATTTGGGAACTTATTGGAGTGGAGAGTCCCCCTGGAGCTGCTGCAGAAGGAACATCTTAGGTTTGTTGGCAGTGAGAACTGTGCAGTGTCCTTCAGTTTGTGTGTGTGCTTGATAACTGCACACCTCAGCCCTTTGTTGTGTAGTTCCCAGTGCTCAGTTTATTTTAGAACACCTGGTACAGATGTATTCATGTTCTAGAGCTGCCTTTGGTGATTAAACAGCTGTGGCTCCAGTCGCCTCTCACACCTGAGAAAGGGCTACCACGAATATTTAGGAGCAAGATGTGGATTTAGCTGATGTTTCGATGAAAATGGTGAATGGGAAAATGCAAGGCACATAAAAAGTTTCAAAGATTGCTGTGCTTTGAAGCAAAATGTGGATTTTGGATGCAGGCAGAAGACAGACCCCCACCCTACTGTCATGCTTTATAATAGTTGTTAAAAGTGCATCTTTTTTTCATGAAGACTTTGCCCTTCTGCATTTACTCTGAAATGTAGAAAGTGAGGATGGTACCTCAGCAGTGCTGCAAATGGTGTAGAATGTACCCACATATTCCAGACTTTCAGTGGTACCTGTGTACTTTTTCATAGTGCTCAAATCTTTGAAAAACAGGCATTTTCTACAGTCTAGAGATGTCATGTATTTTTTAGTGCAGAAGATTGTGTAAACCATGCATTTTCAGGGATATTTCCTAAAAAAATTCCCTTAGTTCTCTCTAGGATTGTAAAGGGACTCTGTGCAAATTTCCCCCAGTAAATGTACCTTTCAGCCTCTCTGTTGTAGTTAGGGGCAGTATACTCCAAATCTTAATCGACATTTTTTGCATTACTACAGTTTTCTGCTGCATAAAGAGTACAAAATTTTTCTTTGCTCGGTTCCACATCATGACTGCTTTCAGCAGTAATCCATGGTTAAAATATTAAATTAAAATACATGATTGTTAAGTGAAGTTTTTATAGCATTTCAGATACATGAGATTGTTCAGGTAAGAGAGGCATAATGTACATTTTTGTCCAAATTCTTGGTGAGCATGTTATAACTGTGGTTAAGACTCCTAAGGACGCCAGCTCCTCTTGCTTAGAAAAATTCAGAAGAATTAGAAAGGCAATAAGAATTAGTTACCTGTTAATATTCCATTATAAAATCATCTGCATATGCAAGGAATGCAAACAATTGATTGCTGGAAATTTGGAATACTTTTGTTGTGCCAGTTAAGATGATGGTGAGTTATGCATTCATAAGTGTGAGCACTTAGGACAGGCTGTGTGATTTCTGCTGTATTTGGGTATTGTTCATCAGTCACTTCTGGCATGGAGACGGACACTCCTCTCTGGGGGTTTCTGTGGCACAGGAAGGTGTCTGACTGAAGCTCATTGTTTTGCTCATCAGGTCTGTCACTGCTTTCAAATCCACTTGCAAAAATTCTCTCAGGAGGGGCCGTCCCTGTAATAGCAATGGACTGGATAAAAATGACTGTTTTTACCTTCGCTCTGTATCGCAAGACAGGATTTAAAATTTTAAAGCTGATTCAGGGAGTGAAATAGCATTAGATTGAGTGTGATGTCACCTAGACCTCAGTGTGCATTTGCAAATATGATATAAATGAAAAACTATAAACTCCCTTCAGTTTGATCCCACAAGGGTAACAAAATCTCACATGCTTTGGCAAAATGTTGCAGCGATATTAATACTGAGTGTTGTCTTTTCATTATCATATTTTCCACATTATATGCAGGAGATAAGTATCATGAAGGAGTTAACCCTCCCTCTTTCATTGGTCTCATGAAATCCTTAAAGCTCTTAAAATAAATTATTCAGCAGATTCCAGTATTTTTGGATTTAAATATAGATTATTTATTTCCGACTTCAGTAGGCACTGGGTATCAAGGCTGGTAGATCCCCAAGGGGCTCGCTCAGACTTGCAGCACTGAGCTCTCAGGTGTCTTTGATCTGAGCTGCCAACATTTTCAGTAAAAGAATCAGGGAGACTTAACCTAAAAATGAGACTTGTGAAGGTCTGAATGCTTGATAGGGAGCCATCAAACAATTAATTATTAACCAATCAACACAACCAACTACATCTTCTGTAATATGCAAGTTTATCTTCACTGGAGAGAATTTAATTACTTTTTACTCAGGTCCACTTTTCAGTTCCTTTGCATGTACAAGAAGCTGGAGGAGTGTTGCTCTAAGTAAAGCCAGGTGAAATTTGTGTAGTCATGATCAAATTTAGAATAAAATTATCCCAGCCTGAGCCACCTCAGAGGTGGGATCTGCTGCAGTTCTCATGGACACTAAAGTTAAAATACCTATGTGCTATTCATATTGTGGGAAACTAGTGAACTTTTCACCCTTGTGACAGTACTGGAGATCTTGGGACATTCCTATTCTGCCAGAATAATTTAGCACAATTATAATTGTAATCAATGAAGTTAGTAATTTCTAATTGAAAAACAAAATAGGAAAAAGAAAAGGGATTTACAACTTGGAATGTAGTTGATATTTTTTAGGTAATTTTATGCTGGTGAATAAAATTCAGTCATTTAAAACCTGATTTCATTGTGTTAGGCCTTAGTAATAAACAGGAAGCCAGGAACAGTAAATATTTAATTGGCTTATCTGTATGAAATGAACACGGAGATTTTGCTGTATGGTATAATAGTTCAGAGCTCTTATTGAATTTTCTTTTTAGTAGGAAGAATTTATGTTGAATTTCTGAGAAGTTTCCTTACTGGGTTTTTTAATACCTACTTTAGTAGGTAAAATGTTCCCTTCAGTGAAATACATAATAAATCAAGAAAGGTTGGTTCAACTGCTTGAGTGTGCTACAAGCACAGTAATCAAAGAAATAAGGATGTAATATTTCTGGTACTACCAGTAATATTTTTTTTTTAAATAGGACTACAATGCATTGTGGTATTCCTGCTTTTCAGTATTTTAAATACACTGCTACCTCACTAGTGGGCTTTCTTCCAAGAATGAATTTTCAGAGTTGAGTATGATGGGGGAAAAAAACAATCTCTTGCAATGTCGTTTTTGTTTTTGAATGCAGTCTTTTGGCCAAAGTATCTTTTTACCACCCTGCATTTGATACATGTGTAATGTTTGATTCTGGTCATGGGATTGAAGAAATATAACTTCTGCTTTCCTAGGACTGTAAAGTCTTTGTTTTACATTGAGACTTTTTCTTCAACCTGAAATATTTCATAGATGTGCACAGTAATGATAAGTGTTATTATTAGGCACTGAGATAAGTCACTGCTATTGGTGTCTGTGTTAAACCTACCCGGGTTATGTTTTATTTTTTAAAAAACTGGAATGGAAAATCTCCAGCATTTAACACTGATAAAGCTAGCTAGTCAAAACTTAGTATATAGAGCTGCCTGGGAAAATATGGTGGTTATGGAGAGGGATACAATTCCAGTAGCTGTCTAACCCAGTGCCAATTTCCAGAGGAAGTGTGAGCACTGAAATTTTAATATTTGAAGGTATTGATGAAAGAATGCAGTGGCCAGTTCAGATGGTTGGAATCACCATCCTTTTAATAAGCACAGATGCTACTACAATTAATTGAGGCTTATTCTGAAAAAAAAAAATATATCAAAGGGTTTAACCTGATTCTGATTTCTTAGAAAAAAAAGGTTTCTGTAATCAACAGCAAAAGCTGATGGAGATATTATGTCCAGGTTTTTTTATGAAAAATTGTTACATAATGGAACATTAGTTCATTAAAGAGGTGGGGTAAAATCCTATGAACCTTCTCTGGGAGACATGGTAATTTTTCCAACCCCCTTTAAAGGTGGGCAAGGTGGTAAGGCTCCTTCTGAGACTGTAAGCTAAAATAAAACAATGCTTGATAACTGAGGCAAAAAATGGGACTAACTCTGCAATGGAAATGTTCTGTTCTTACCCCCATTCACCTAGTGAAAATAAAGATTGTCTTTGAATTTACCTTTTGAATACTTCAGATTCATTTTTGAAACAGCATAAATGAAAATGATAAATTATGAATTTTTAGTCTAGAAAATCTTACTGTCTTGCTCTTCCACTTAAATGCTTGGAGGTTGTTTTAATAGCTTAAATTGCACTAACTTAAATATTCTGAAAGTTAGAATTAATTTTTCCTACATCCCCTGGAGGTCTGAAGACGATTCTTAGGTCAGTTTTACTAAAAGAAATGGTATTTGATTTCCATTAAATGTCCCACCAGCCATGGTGCACTAATATGGGAAATATTCTGCTGCATGACACTGCCTGTGGGAAGACTCATTAACCTGCACTAGGCCTGATGAAGGAGCTCCACAGTGAAACAAAAGAGGTTCATACAAACTGTGAAATTTAGATGCTGGTGTGCAATAGACAGAGTTTCTAGATGCAAAAATTCATGTACAAAAATCTTAAAGATACTAAATATTGACAGTAATTTTTATAACTGTGCTGGATGTTAATTGCTAAACAATTACAGCTTTGTTTCTTGGTTTTGTTGTTGGTTTTTTGCATTGGTTATCTAATTAGAAAGGACAGTGTTATGTAAATCAGAAGAGGCTGAATATTCAGTTTGAGATTAGGAAAATCACAGTTTATACCTGAACTGTCATCTTGCTGCAGTCTCAGTCATTTCATTCACCACTGAGCAGTTCTCTTTCTGTGCTTTTACAATTTGGTAGCTGGGCTTACCTTGGCTAAGTGCATGTTGTTACAAAAATGTCACTTAGAGTATTTTATTTTCTTTGATTATTGTTTGTATAGAACAATATAAACATTCAGAAAACAAAAATTTCAAATAAAACCTTCTTACCTCTGAACTCAGGAGAGTCACAAACAGGAACTTTATGGGAATTGGCATAAAATAAGAGATGAGTAAATATTTCCAACAAACAGCCTTAGACTTACGTGTAATGTAATAGAAACATGTTTAATTAAAAATTATTAATTCCTAAAGTTGAGAGAAAAATCATTAAAAAGATATGAGCACTAAATATTTGGATTTCTTCAAAGTATGTAAAAACAACATTTCCTAAACAGATGTCTCATTCTGGATTCTCATTTAAAAACAGACCTTGGAAACAGTATTGATTGTCCATGTAAAATGTCTAAAATTTTATAATAGAAAAAAGTACTTCAGCTTTATGGAAACTTTATGGAAAGTTCCTAAAAGATTCTGGAAATGTTTGTGGTGGTTTGTTTTGTTTTTTTTTGTTTTATTTTTTTGTTTTTGTGGTACCACAATTGACATTAATTTGCGATGGATGAGATTAGCACAGAAGACTGTCCCTGGTGAACACCTCTGTGAATTTTTAGTGCCAGAATCATATGCTGAGCTGTGCAAACAGACATCCTTAACTTATATTTTATAAGGCTATTTTTACCTAGGGCCTTAGCAGGTGTTAGCATCGATAATGCTGCTCTTATGTTTGATTTCACTGGATTTTCAAAAAGTTTAAACGCTTTGTTATACAAAATCCCATTCCTTCCCTCAAATCACCTTAATTCATTGCCTTCTTGCTATGATAGTTTAATTGAGTGTAGGGTATAAAGCTAATTTACTTGTCTTTTGCCATCCTAATAGTTCTCATTTTCTTTATTGAAATAGTAATTAGTGCCTTTAGATACAATAACTGGGAAATTACTTTTTCTAATAACTTAGGTTATCATATCATCATTGTCATAGTAAAAATCATTGATGCACCAAAAAGAGTTTTGTGACTTCAAATTAGTTTAAAGTAGCTGATATTGCTATTAAAAGTTATATTTCTATGGTCATCATTTAACTATTCTTCAACAGACTTCAATGTTCTCACAGGAAGTAAAAGACTGGGAAAATACAAGTTTACTTTTGTGTATTTCTCATGCTATCTCTAGGTGTTAAGGAGTATATCCAATTCTTTTAGAATAGATTTTCTGTTTTCACAGAATTTATCCTTCTACCAAGTATCTCTGAATGGTACAAGTTAAAGAAACAAAGATTTAGTGATCTAAACCAGATCCCTTCTGCAATTATATAAGTATGTGCCATAAAAGAAGGTTTAAGTGTTAAAAAAAGAACAGTGCAGTGTTGATAATGGCTTAAGGTGATTATGCGAAGTCTATGTTAACTACTTTAAAAAATGAGAAAACTGACACTTTTAAAGTGTATATCAGAAGAATTACTACATAAGCACTTACACAGTGGATATGTGAGCAATTAAAGCTGATGCAAAGAGTTTTTGATTGCTCATCTTCTGCAAATTGAGGGAACAATAAATGGAATAGAAAATAAAATTGTGGCTTCTAGTGTATATGGAACATACAACTGAATTTTGCTCTTGCTTAATTAAGTAATTCCATGTAATTCATTTTTATTGACATGTTCATCAGAATAATAAGCTATAAGTGGGATTGTTTTCCTCCCTTCTGTTCTGTTGTCAATGATTATTTTACATGTAATAATTAAATGTTTTCTTTTAGAGGTCTTTATGTCTTGGGGTAAGCCAGAAAGAGTCATTACACAGCCAGATGGGAAAGGGCTGAGTGGGACAGGCTCCATGTGCCAGATTTGAAGAACTTTCTAGCAATGTAAAAAAACTAGATGATGATAAAATTCTATAAATAATATAGAAATAATTGTATCACCTATTTATAGGACTTGTTACCTGATCTATTCTTGATTTTTTCTATGATTTCACTGGGCCAGAGTCCAAAAGACTTTGAGTTTAGAGATATGCCTGGAATAATAGGCAAGTACCTATTCCTACACCTGGCATCCTGTGAATGCTCTTTTCTGCAATGTCAGCCATGAATTTTCACAGGAAAGCTGTGCAATGCAGTGCCATTTAATCCAATAATTATAGAGAGTTAGCAAACATTATTAATGCTTGTTCCTCTTACTTGGCAGAGCAAGGTCGCCTGACTGATATTTAGGCACTACTTTAACAATAGCTGTATTATTAACAGGAATTGCAAAGTCCTGATAGGGAGCTGGAATGTTTAGAGTCTCATTATTGAAATTATTCATAATGTAAAATTAACCAAAAAAACCCCACCAAAATCCAAAAAACAGCAACAAAAAAACCAACAACAGCAACACCATCAAACCCCCCCCACTCTGAATTTTCTAAGTGATGAAAGAGGTTTGGGGTTTTTTTCCCCTCCCGAGATCAGAATTTTTTTCACTTTAAATTCGTCTCAGTCATGAGTTGGTATTTCTTTTGGAGTGAGTTACTGGTGTGACTTTGAGGTCTGTGTGCCGTGGTTGTGAGTCTCTGTGCATCTCCAATTCAATGTTTGTGTGTCTAGGGGCTGCTATCTCAGTTGCACTGTGAACACAGGCCATGTGTCCTCTGAGCTGGCATCCTCTAGTCCCTGTCCCCCGATGGGCACAGCCATGAAGGCCCCTCGATGCCAGGAATGGAGCAGGCAGCACCTCCAGCTGTGGCTGCTGATGCTCAGTCATGCCTTATATCTTTTATTTATCAGAAGACCCAGTTTGAGACAGGACAGCACTGGGCCTGTGGGTCCAAGCCTGTGTCACAATATCGATCTGAAATGGCTGTGCTTTGGTGGATTTTGGTGGCAGGGAACTGGTCTATCTAAGACATATTTGAGTGAGAAGTAATGCGCTCCATCAACTTTTATAAAACATGTATTCCTTTGGATGTTGCTTTGTACCAGGCACCCAAAATTAGACTCTTTGTATGTGGCAAGATTAATATAATTGCACAAAAGATTAGAGTGGTTTTATTGTCACATGGCCATCTAAGACCTAACTTTTTTCTGTGTTGTGGTCTCTTACAAAACAACAAAAGAACATAAAATCACAGTATATACCTTCTTCCTTACACCATTTCATCTCTTTGGAGACATCAATTCAATATTATGATCTGTAATTGCTATATAGCTTCTCAGGACTTAAATTGATCATAATCAATGACTTGCACAGAGTGGTGTACTGTTATCCATTGCAATTTTGTGATATAATTTTAAGTATTAAAGTGTACGTGGAATTGCATGTCCTCATATTTTTGTGTTTTTGCTCTAAAGTCTGGCCTCTCTATTCTTTCTACCATTTCCTGCAGCAGTGCACACATCAGTACCAGTGGTAGAAAAGAAATTATGATGCCCCCACATGCTTCCCAGGAGCTTTGGCTTAGCTAATGCTGGAAGTGTATTTCTTTTCTATTGTGCAAGGTCAATCTCTCTTCTCTAGTAGTAAAAGATGCCAAATGCTCTGTGCTGCTTTTTGCCTGCATATTGCCTAGAAAATATGACACATCTCGGCTCACAGATTTCCCAGTAATAAACTATATGTTTTCAGCACTTCCTAAGTGAAGAAGATGGCAATATCTTTGAATCAAAGGCACTGCAAATAGAGAGGTCTTTCCCTGAAGACATACATATCATATATTTAAAATGGAATGGGAAAAGACAGTAAAGAGACTCCCATCTGAAACATTTTGCGAGAAGCCCAGTTTACTTCTCTAAAGAACATTGCACTGTGTATCACAGAGACAAGCTAAAGCTTGTGTTGTAATGACTTGAAATAGTAAAATATCACCTGGGTGATTTATCCATGGCATAACTCTCTTGACTTCAAATAGCCTTATGTATTTTGCACCAAAGCTCTAATTTGCCAGAAAGAAAAGAGTGCACCTCGTGACAGTTATTTTATTCCAGTGTAGTGGTGGCTTCAGGATGTAAATTGTAATGGCCAGGATGAAAGAACTAAGCTTTGATTCTGTTCATTTTAAATAACAGCAGAGCCACTGACTGCATGCACAATGTAGTTCCTGCTATGAGATTTAGCCAGTGAGAACATTCATGACTTTATTAGGCACCTTTCATAAAAAGCAAAAAAAGCTGTCTGGTGTCTGCATGTTGTTCCAGAGGTGCTTCAGCAGAGTTGGTGTGTCAGAACCCTGCAGAGGTCTGAGTGGGCAGAGCTTTCAGATCTCCTGAGGCCTGGACAAGACTCCCTGGGGAGCTGCAGAAATAAAAAGCTTAAAACACTTCCTCATTCACTTGAATGTGTGCTGGATTAAGTCTTAGTTGAAAGCATTTGTCTCCCATATTAATATACTGCAGGACGTAGTTTTGTAATTTAACCAGCATTATTAGTGTCTTATTACTACTTATTGCAGGTATTACTGGATGTGGGAAAGTAAAGCAGTGCCCCATGCGTACTTCTGAGGGGACTGATGATCTGGTGATGGATAGCTGCTCGGAAGTAAAAACTCTGACTTCTTGTCCAACTTTTACTGCTGTTTATCTGAATGTACATGTATGATTTGACAGATCTGACTGCTTTTAAATTTGGTGGGCTGATCTGTTTTTAGACTGGGATTTCTGATGATGAGAGCTGGTAAAGTGTTACTTTATCAGTATTTTTACTAACTCATACTTGCTCTAGACAATAGCTCCATTCTCTCGTGCTAAGCAGGAAGCAGACTCTGACCAGCATTTTTAGCCAGCTAAGGGAGCTTTGAGGTTGACTTACCTTTTGAAAAAAACATGAATGATCCATAGGGCCAGAGAGAGCATAACAGGGGTCTTAACACCATAGTCTAACATTCACCTGGAAATGTGAGTTCCTGGGTAGCAGCTGTGTGTATTTCATTCAGGTCCTCAGCAAGCACATCTGCCTTGGAAGTTAGTCTTGCTTTCAGCAGGAGGTTGGACTAGATTACCTCCACAGGTCTCCTCCAATTTAAATTATCCTGTGGTTTTGTGATTTCATATTTAAAGACTTTTTACATTAGATTATTCTCTGACTCATTCTGTGGGTGCTCTGGTCTGAGTTGCTGGACTATTACACACAGTTAAAACTGTTAACATCAAGGGATGCACACTGCAAGAATAGAAATAATTGATTTGATACTATGATAAAGGTTCTCAGTTTTCCTTCATGTTCTACATAAGCAAACAGGTTTTAAGTGTTCAAAAATGGTAAAATCCTGAAAATCCCTTTAAATATTTAGGTTGAAAATATGATGGTACTAAATGATACATCCTTTAAGGCCAAGGCACCATTCAGTGTTTAGCAGAGTGTATCTTTGAAGCTGCCACCCTAAACATTTGAGCTGTGGTGCAGCCTCCTTTGCCTCTGAAGTACAAAAGAGGATGTCAAGAAATAAGGGCAAATCAATCTCAGTCACGGGCTAAGTGGAAAGTCTGGAGCAAGAAATCCTGCTTCTGAGATTTGGCTGCAAAACACACAGATAAATATTTCACCTGCTGTGGCTCTGCAGACAGGAAGGAAATGATAAAGCTGGCATGTTATATCATCAAACACGGTATTCTTTATGTTTCTATTCCTGACTTTTTTTCCCCATAGGGGAGATTTCATGAGGTAAGGGCATGAACTTAAACCACTTGGCAATTGTACAAACTGACCTTTAATCACCAAAGATAATGGGATATAAAATCTACATTTGTATTAAGATTGTTGCACTGGCAGAAAAAAAGGAAGCTCTTTCTAGCTTATGTCCTTTCTGACTTAAAATGTTATAACCAGCTTTAATGCTACTACTGTGTCAAAGATGAAGGAACATGGTTAATGTTAATGAAAAGCTGGACTTTAGGTATTCCCCAGGTTACTATTCTGAGAATTTTAACAGTATTAAAAATCAAAGTAGTTTTAGGTGAATTTACTATTGAACCTCACCATTTCCTTCAGTTCTAAATTTTATAGAATCTTATTAAAAAAAGTTTTCCCATGTTTGCCTCAGTCGAACTGGACTTGCCCTGTGTGCTGCTCCTCTGGATTTATCTTCCACAGAATACTGAGGCCACTGCTTAATTTTTGTCTCTGATTGTTTTGCAAAGCATTTTTTTGTTGTGACATACAAGAAGGGAGTCAAATGGCGATGGCTAGGGTGAGTCTCAGCTTGGTCTAGGTGGTATTATTCATTTATTGAGTTACAAAAATAAAAACCTGTAAATTATAGGGAAATAATTGGAGTGATCACAGGCTTGATATGATGCCTGTTCAAGCACTGGAAATCTCCCTGCTGATTTGTCTGCTTTTGATCAGGCTCCTCAATTGCATTTTTATTGTCTTTACAGTTGTTACACTCCCATGTCATGGCATATTTAATATTAGATCTGTGAACTCCTGTGGTGAAAGTTGACCATGTATTTTTTTTGCTGCTTCTGTAGCAAATAGGATTGTTCCTCAGTCTTGACTGACAAATTCAGGTCCTACAGGGATACAAATAAAAATAATAAAAACAACAACAATAATAATAATAATAATTCAATTTATCTGTTTTTATTCATTCAAGTGTGCTTGTTCACGTCTGCTACAAATACTTTAAGCTTATATCTGTACCTTGTAGAAGCAAATGCAATTGTGTGTTGAAACAGGAGGCTGATCCCATGAATTTGTGTTTATCCTTAGGAATATAAATCATGTCATTCAACTTCATCCCCTTGCACAGCTCCATTAAATATAATCAGAAGTTGTTGACAGGCATTCCATAAGTGGTATCTGAAATTAAGCCATATAACCAGTCTTAGCAAAGGCTTGCCAAGGGTTGGAGTTGTACTTTTTCCAACTGAGTACGAATGTTGTCGTGGGAATGGATTAATGTCCTGCCATTTTCTGTCCTTGTTACAATCTTTTTTTTTCCCCAAGAATGTCATACCAGAATTTTAATGTCTTGTATAATCTGTGAATTATATCATTGTGCTCTACTGCTTTGACCTTTTCTACATACTCTAATTTGATAGAGTAGCCATTCCACTGCTCTCTTTTTTAACTGCTTTATTATCCCATAGGGAATGTGTAGTCTGGGCAGACATTCAGAATGCACTCCACTCTCATTTTGACGTTGACTGTCTGCCTTTTCATTGCTTTACAGGGCTGTTACTCAGGCTTCATATTCATTAATTGGTACCTAAAAGGGAAGTAGGCTTATCAAGGAATGTTATAAAGAGAGGAGCTTGGAAGGAACAACGTGTACCAGAATACTGAGAAGTCTAAGTAGAGTTGTATAACATATTTCTTAAAGTAGTGTAACTATATGTATTCCCAGATGGCACTGAATTAATTTGTACTATGACAAAGGTGATATCAAAGTGGAAAAAGAAATAATTTTCACCAGCTCTTATTATGATCTGGAGATAGTGCACTTGTGACCTTAGTGACATAATGGTGGCAAAAGGTATGATGAATGGGAGATAGCACCAGACACTGCATTTTGGAAGGATATTGGAATAATGTTCCAATGTTATCAATGCCACATCTGTGGCTGAATGAGACCAAAGTGATAAAACTGTAAGAAAAATTGTTTAATTTCTCAGTTTTCTTTTGAAGATTCATGGGGAGACTGAATGATTTCTCTTTCTCTGATGCCCTTACACAGTTTTGTCAGTCTGCTGTGCAAATGGTTGTTCTTTGGCATGTGTCAAAAGTGCATTAGGTGTAATTTGTCCTCCTATTCTGTCAAACTTACTCTGGCTTATTTACTGAATGAAGGTTTCATAAGCTTTTGTACTTAATGTACTCTTTGAAACTGAGTAAAATAATAGAATTCACTATGACTGAAATGTGGTTTAAAAAGAAGAATCAGCTATGGCTAAGGAGAAACCACTTTTGTGTAGCAGAGGGAGATTCTGAGCACAAGTTACTTGAAATGTACTTCTAAATGTTTATCAGAAGACATGCCTCTCACTGTGCTTTGATCACTTAAAACTCATGAAACTTGAAATAAGTTTTAAATTATAAGGAAAAAGAATCTATTTACTATTGACATTAAACCAAGATATTTCAAAATTTGGGAATGTATTTCTGACTCCTCACCCTACTTTGACACAGCAAATATTTTTAATAGGAAGAAAATATTCTTGATACAGAGAAACATCTCCCTTTCCTATCCGTTGCTAAGTGACTTTTCTAAAGTTTCAGCCTCTAGGCTTTGCCATTGACCAGTGCCTCTGCACCCCAAACAAAGACAACAATCCCTCTGTTCCCCTGTGCCCTTATGGTTACAGACACAGAGGGTTTGAAAAAGCAAGAGTGCCCTTGATGGATGCATAAAAACTTTCCCTGCAGTCCCTGTGACTCTTCCCATTGATTTGCCTGGGAGTTTTGTTCAGCACTGTGGTTTGCAGAGAACAAACCAGGGGGAGGGAAGGCTTGGTTTATTACTTTCAACTAGAAAACAAAAAATTTATGCCATGACTAAGACATCTTGCATCCTGCTTTCATCTTTTCATCTTCCATTCCCTTCTTAGTATTTATGTTTTAAAAAAAAAGATTTTTAGGAGCTTTGTCTGATTTCAGTTTATTATTTTTTTTCAGGGATCCCCTCCCTTTATTGCTATTCATTTTCCTCATCTTTTGTACATTTGCTAACCAATCAGTTTCTTTCTCAAAACTTCCCTAGAAGATTGTCTTTTACTGTAACGTGCTATAATCACCCATCTTAGTGATACACTGCAGAAGGCACAATAGCTCCAAAAACAGACAGACAATTGGTGCTTATTTTCTGCCAATTTTCATTTATGTGATTTTTCTTTTTTTTCTCTTCTTTCAAATGCCCATGAGTAACTACTTGACTCTTTGAAGGTCTCTCTGATGTGACTCTGCCTTAGGAAGATGACTCGTTTGTTCTGACCTTCAGCTCTCTCTCTCCTCATTTTGATGAGGCAACTTTCCATTTTGTAAAACAGAAAGCAGTTTTCACTTGCAAAATCATTTTATTGTGCCAGTCAAATTGCACAAGTCATAGCAGGATGAATCTCTGTGATTTCCCATGAAGGCTCAGGGTACCTTTAAAGAATCTTGCTTTGTGTGCTTGTGTATTGCATTCTTCTCATTTGTTTTTTGAGAACCAACTCAAAACATTTGCAACACAAATCCTCTCTTTGTTTGTTTCAGTTTTGTGTTTTTCCATTAACTAGTCGAATAATTTTGGTGCAGATGGATCTTAGTGAGTCCTCACTATGCACAAGCATTCTTTGGTAAGAATCAGGCGTTCTGGCAAGTAGACAAGCAAGGTTTTATTGATTTAAAATTAAAGGAAAATTTTTTTAATATTTTAAGAATGGTCCTTTTCTTTGATGGAGCCTGCTAGAAAGCACACTGAGGATTCTCTAAAATTGCTAATGTTAAATGTATGTGTTACTGCACTGAAATTCTAGCAAAGGAAGAAAACTGTTCATTAGAATAAACTTCTTACTAATTTGGAGTAAATGCATCCATCCTCATAGTTCTATTTCAGGAGAAGTTTCTTAGAGGCTTCTGTGCTTCCTAATGCTTTTATTTCCCAAAGGCCTTAGAAAAACATATTTAAGTCTCCATTGCTATTTTAAACTATACAGAAATAAATAAGCAGTGTTACTTTACACTGATCCTTTTAAGCTTTCCATAATTATGGGCTTACCACTCTCCCATTAAAAAACATCTGAATTATAAAATTTTTGTAGTGGCTGCCATTGCCAGTACAATGTGGGGTTTTTTGTCTTAATTGCTAACAAATTTTTTGCTGTCTTATCAGAGCCATATCTTTGTCAGTGCACATAAGTAAATGTACTTGACTTCATTTTTGGTCATCTTTATCTAGGAAACACCTGAATTATGCTGAATTGTTTGAGCAGATGTCAGGTATTTTTCTATACGGCGAAAAGGTGGAAAAGAGTAAGGGCATCTAATTGGCAGCAACCAATGCTCTGGCCTGTGATGTGACTCCAAGCCAGAATAACACCAATAACAAGTCAATTCTATTTGAGGATTGTAATAAGACTTTAGTTTTGTGCAGTGTCCATATAAAGTGGTATCAGTTGCATTTTTTTTTTTTTTTGGCAAGGGGGAAGCAGATATTGATTGGGTGGTATTCAGATGACAGAAATCCAGACCTGGTTGAAGGTGAGCTGTGATGAGGAATTAAGTGTTTCCTCAGAGAGGACTCCATGAACTGAGTGTGTTGAGTCAGTGCCTTCTCTGTGTGCACCCTCCATGTCCTGCAGGTTGTCTCAGCCTGTGCACTGGGTTTGCATGGCCACATCTGTTTCCCACAGGAGGAACCTCTTCTCTTCTTTCTCTTCTTCTCCCCTCTCTACTTCCCTCCTCTTTTGAATAGGAGTGCTGAGTTCTTTAATTAGGGGGTAGTTGTGAAGAGGGACAAACATAATTAGCAAATTTTATTTTTTTTAAGTCATCTTTACTGTCCTTTTTGGTTGTTTACAAAATCTCCAATACTGACTTGTTTTCCCTCTTATTTTCCTTCTTTGCCTTCCTCATAGGGGGCAATTTACATTTTATTACCTATATGGTAGGTAATAAATACAAATGCAGATACATTTCTTCATCGCAGACACAATATTCCAGTCCTTCAAGTTTATGAAACTAGTTTTAAACTGGCTGTTTTGTTTTTATACTCATATTGCCCTAATTTATAGTTCTCCTGACACCTATGTAATAGTCACCTAGAATGATGAAACTGTTAAAATTATCAGACAATTCTTCTCATAAGCTTAGTTTTATTGTTGGCACATGTTCCTGCCAGAATCAACACTGCTGTTATTTGTGTGCAGTTTATAATTTCTAAAGTTTGAGGAAAAACTCTGGAAGATTACAAGAAATAGAAAATGTATCAATTATTCTGTGCATATGCTTTCTCCAACAAATTGAAGGTCCAAGTTTTCATCACAGAACAAAATCAGAATACTACTTAATGAAGGAGGAAATAAGTTACAAAGAAATACAAAGTCACTAGGATAATAAATAACACTTCAAATAATTAATTAGAGATACCTCTGAAATTGGGCTAAAAGTGTATCTTGAAAAGATTTTTAGAAGAATATGTTAGTTGTTGAAAACTTCCATAACAAAAGGGTTCTCTGTCCTTTATGCCTCTTCAGTGTTGAGTTTTTTAATTCTCATTGTCTATAGCATTTTGGATTCCTGAACTTTTTAAAAAGCAGCTGTGTGAGAAACTCATTTTAGACGACTTTCTACTTTTAAACCATTGTTCTCTTATGTTTTAATAACTGTTGGCAGTAATTTATTTGTTATTTGCATATAGACCCTCTGGATTTGGTAGTTTATGAATGTTTTAAAAGCTAAATGGATCGATTTTATCTTTTTTTTTTTCTATAATTTTAATTAGATGATATGAACTCCCTTCCATCTATGGACCATAATCTTCCCACATGCTGGGTTTTCTTCTGTTTTCTCAGTTCAGGAATATAAATCCAGATGCTACCATAGACCATATAATTAAAACCTGACTTAATGATCATTGCCTTTCAGACCCAGATGACAGCACATTAAGAGAAGATGAATCATCTTTCTACTTTAAGTCCTTCCTTCCCCTTCAAACCGTTTGAATAACAGTCACCACCTCCCAGAAGGAGACTGTAGCTCCCCTGTTTTCTCTGCCAGTAATATCCCTGTACCTGTCTCCTTGACCAGTTTAATACCAGAGAAAGCCTCACCTGCGCAGCCACTCTCCCCTTCTCTAGTGTGTTCACTGAGGTGAGTTGTTAGACTGCTAAACTGTGTTGACCTGGCACAAAATACTGTGTTTGGTGTCCTACCCCTTTGGAGCTCTGAGGAAGCACTTCTTTGTATTCCTGCAGTGGATTTTCCCAGTTATCTCTAAACCCCTTCAATTCCCACAGCATCCCCAGCATGGTTTTCTAAGGAGCTAAGACACATATGGCTGCACTCTGTGTCCTGTACTCCCAAAGCTTCAGCTGATTCTGTCCAGATTTGACAGAAGTCTTGATGGAATTTAATCCCCATTATGTGTATCTCAACCTTTGTGAACATCAAAATGCTCGGGCTGTACCATTACAGGGTAGTCAGAAAGTCAGCAGCATCTCCCCTTGGAGGCTGTGTGAGCCTTGCAGCAAAATTAGACTTTTCCTATTGGAGTTTCTAACTGAACCAGGAGTTATCCTGAGCTGAATCTTTACCTCTTCCTAAAGATACTTTCCCTTGAGAAGCAATAAGGACAAGATCTGTCTCTTGTCTTTCTTTTGTCCAAATTATCTGAGGGAAGGGGATTTCTTTGGGGTTTAGTTACAGTGAAACAACAATCTTGGGTAGAACTCCTGGTGCCTGGGTATCTCCTTAGGTGATTCTCAGCTGGCACAGGATATTTGCTTCCAATGTTTCCTTACTTCTGGAATGGAAGACCATCTTTGCCATTGATTTCGGTAGGAAGAAGGTTTCAATCTTAAAGTAATATAAGAAAAGTGTTTGTAAAGGTAGAGAAAGCCTGTTGGAAAATCTTGGGACGTTTTTACATCTTATTTCATGACAACCTTCATTGAAATTGTTTATCTGACAACCAGATTATTTTTTCTAATAGACAAAAATCTCCATAAGAATCTGAAAACGTGTGAAGTGGATGGACCCTCTCCCTGGTGTCGTGTCATATTGAGGTTTCTGTGCAAAAGTTTTCACCCACAACCCTAGGAACTTCTGCAAAATGTTGGGTACAGAGCTCTCATATTTTTCTAGTAAATTGCTATCTGTCTATTGTATATATATTTATTTTTAATGAATGTATATTTTTCATTCTTCATGCTGTGAAACTAACCCTACTTAAAATCTGTAGGAAAGGAGGGGAATTGGAGCAGATGGCAGATAATTTTGAAGATTATAAAGTCCCTTTGATTTCTCCTGGATTATTTATCCATCTCTGATTACATGTGTTGTATTTGGATGTAGGAAACTATTTGTGCTTTGTTAAATAGTTGCAGCCCAGAGATGTAACTTCTAATGTTTCCTTTGGTGCAACTACATTTGAAATGGACATCACTTGGTTTACATGAAAGCTGAGAGGTAAAAAACCCCTATAGTTAGAGACAGTAATTACTGTAAACTGCTAATATCCTGCAAGAATGTTGGAAGTTACCCTGAGTATGCAAAAAAAAAAATTTCAAAATGTTTGAATCTAATGCATTGCTATGTTCCTTCTCTCAGTACTGACCCATAACAGATTGCACAGATACTTGTAGGACTAATATTGCTGCTGGACCTGTGATTAGTTTTGTGTCTGGTAACAGCTGTGGGGAAAAAAAAAAAATCAATGAGTATTTTTGTTTTGCACCTGATGACTTTATCATTTTTGGGGTTCCAAGCAGTAATGGCAGTTGTTGATCTTAAACCATTTTCATTCAAAAGAATTTTAAAAATAGGTAAAATAAAGTAATTCTTTGGTTTTGGTTCAAATCATGCACATTTGTCAAGGTAAAAAAGAGAACCATTGCAAAGGGAGAAACTCCATTTTCCAATGAAATTTAGTTGTCAAGGTACCTCTGCTCTTTCATAATAGGTATTCCAAAAAGAAGGATGACTTTGTGGGCACTGTCTGTGCCTTTTTAAGGCACTGTCCTAGCACAAGGAGATCTGGTGCAGTGTGTAACTTTGGAAAGGTTTGGGTATGGTGTAATGTATTTTAGACCACAGTGGGTTTAACATGTTTTAGATCACAGTCTGACCTTACCTATCAAACTTTTTACCTTCTTCAGGAGTCTCCTAAAGAGCACTATTTGTAGAATGCCTAATGTGTTTGAGCAGTGCCTTACCCTGTGGGCTAATATCTACATTAACTTGTGCAACATAATAAAAGTAGTAACATAAGTCATATAGCAAACTATTAGAAGATATGACTTATATGGATGAAACAATTTCCTCCTGTGTAATTGAAATTCAGGCTCTATAAAGTCAGAAGCAATACACCCTCTTTGCAGAGCTGTAGTATCACTGTTATTGCCATTCTTATAATTTGAATTAATCATATGCTTCCTTACTTGCAGTTTAGTTCTTGCTCAGGCTCTTAAAGTGGCTTTTTCTTCCCTGAGCAAAGACAATGGGGAACAGTTTTGAAGGTAAAACAGAAAATCTCTTGAAGTGAGTTTCTTGGACATTTTCTTGCAGTTCCTTTTGATAATCCTGATAATCCTTTTAGGCTTTTTTTTTTTTTTAATTTCATGTGAAGTCTGCTGGAGGAACTCAGTGTAAATAATCAAATTCTAATGATGCCTGACTCCTCCCTCTGTTAAAGAGATACAGCACTGAGCTCACATCTGGTAGCAATGACACTTACAAGAAATATACTTTATAGGCTGAGACGTTTACTGTTGGCCATGTGGGAAGAATTAGTAATTTAAAATGCTTTAGCTTCCTGACTGTTGATGGAGTGCTGGGAATGGAGCTACATTTTCTGTGCTGTCAGATGGAGCTGGGCACTGTCATGGTTCTGTAGAGACAGAGACTGTGCTCCCTGTGGATTTACCAGAGGAGAAGGGCTCTGAAATTTATTCACAGCACTCTGCTGCAGCCTCTCTCCAAAGTCCTGCTCCTGTGTGGACTTAAGAGCTCTATAGTCACCTGCACCTCTTGTCAGAGGTTATGCTTTGAAGACTTCTTTTGGGAAAGTTTGATTAATAGAATATACCTGACCCCCATCCCAAGTTCTAAGCATTAAAATCCCATGAGCTATTTGTGTAATGAACAGTTTGAGTTAAACATGTTCCCCTTTCCCCATTTTGAACATATTTTGTTAGGAATAGGTCATGGGAAAGGTGTGCAATGCCATGCCCATAATGTGAATGTGTATTTACCATGAAGATGTGCTGTCTTCTCTCTTGAAGTAATGAGTTCTTCATTAATTTTTTGCACAACTGAGCATGGATTTTCCATTTTCCTCTAAGTAGCTGTGCTAATTTGTACTGTTTTAAACCACTGCTTAAATTAACAACATTTGGTGGGAGTAGTGTACCAACAATTTGAAGATGATGAAATCGACCCTCCTGGGTATTCTGGCTTATTGTGGGGACTTTTAAACTGCTTAATCTCTATACTATAGTCTTTATTTTTTTTCCTGTTCTGAAGTGAGGGATCCAATAATTAGCTCTGTGGAAGAGCTACGTTTCTCTGATGAGGATTTTCCAACAGTTATTATAGGCTTTTGATACACACTGAATATTTCTGTACCTACTTAATTACCCAAGCATTAACTTATTTTTTTTTCATTATTTTCACAAGTTAAAAAAAAATCTCACTCAAAAAAATACCATAGGTTCTCCCCAGATAAAATACATGTACATGAAGAAGCAGTACAGAATAGAACTGCAAAAGGGGCATAAGGGCTTTGCAATGTGCAGTGACACATCCCTTAATGTCATCAGCCTGTGGTTTGTCAGGTGTCCTGAGTTTCACTGGCTTCTTTTTTCTGATCTCAGTCTTTCAGATACTGTGATAACATCTGAAGAATTGGTTGAAGCATGTCAGAGTCTCATCTCCTTTTTATACCTTCCTAAAGTTCCTTGGATCAAATTAAAATAGAATCTGGGAGAACATTAGAGGTTCAGGAAGAAATCTGTTGGCTCATTTAAGCCTATTGATTTCCCCTGCTTTAAAAGTAGTTTTGATTTGGGATTTTGGAGGTTGTTTTGGTTGGTTTTTGTTTCTTTGTTTGTTCAGGGTGTTTTTTCAGTCCTTGTTCCTTTTATTTTCTTTAGTAGTACAAACTCAGAGCAGAGGAACTCATAAAAACCCCAGAAGCCTGTCACTTTTGGGACTAGATGTTCACATGAGTTTCAAAGCATTTCATACATTCCTTGCAAATGTTAGTTAAGACAGAAGATTGCTTTGATTGAACAGGTTTTGAGACTGCTGCTGTTTGTAACCCAGCTGGTGATAAATGATGGGAACAGTGTTTGATAAAAATATCAGAGAACTAATTTATGGATTTCTGCTAGATTCCACTGAGATGGAGAGCTATTTAGACTTAGTGGGAATAATACAATCAGATCTTTGTTAACTCATAAACAGTGACTTGAAGGTCAGTCTTTGAGGACCTGCTGTTACCATTCCTCAAACAACAGCTGTAGTTAAAAATATTGTGTATATTTGTAGTAATACAGTAACTATTATAGCTTCAAAAATTATTAAGATGCATATAAATCCAGAATATTGTCAGCAAAAGCAGACCTTAAACATTACAGGAACTGGAGACTGTTTTCCTTTCCTAGAGAAAAAGGAGGAAATAATTTTTCTTTTTTTGATCCAAATAAATTTTCCTGGCTGGTTATTATGGCCCCTTCAGAATCACTGCATGTCCCCCGAAGCACTGTCCTGTAGTGGCACAACACTGCACAGCCTTTAAGTCACTTTGACAGCACAAAAGAATGACAAAGTGATCCAGGAAAGTCCCCAGGACACTTTTATGGTCGGTGTGCCCTTGCCTGGCAGGGCTGCACTGCTGCCTGTTTGCAGCTCTCCATCCTCCTGCTCCACTGCCCCAGGGGCCTGGGCCAGTGTTTGGTGCAGAACTGGGGGGAAAAAAGAAGTAAATTAGAAAAGTATGGAATACATGGGCACTTTAATCCAAAATGTCCCATCTTTATATCCTTTTTAAACATCTGTAATTAATTATCCAATCCAGGTTTAGGAGCAATCTCTGGACCAGGCAATCCAGATCAGGATTTTTAAGGCAGCTGCTTCATGAATGTTTATTTTGTTCCTTTTCTTGCACAGAACTGAAGCTACCTGATTTGGTGACCACTGCCAGGTTTTCTCTACGAAATTCTCTTTATTTCAAATGGTGCATTTATAGGTGAGGATTTGCATTCAATCATTGATATCTTGGTGAAACTCAAAGCAGCCGTGGTGTGTTAGATGTGGAATCTTGGGTCTCCACAGCTGTTGCCCTATAATAAAATACACATCCCAAATTCTTACAGTGTACTCAGCAGTTGGAGAGCGTGCAGAGATCTACAAAGTGCAGAAACAGCACAAAAGTGAATTAAAGATGGTTAATTTTAAGTAAGTTTTACATGCATTGGTTAATTTCATTGACCTAAATCATGGGCAAAAACCCAAACAAACCAAACCACCAGCCATTTTCTGCTTAACTGCAATAAATAAATAGTTATTTAACTTTTATTTAAAATGCCTGATGTTCAGTCTAGATAAATTGTCTATCAAGAGATCAGTCAAATGCAGACAGGACACCAAGAAAATAAATTGATATTGGAGGACAGGACAGTAGGAGTTTTACATTCTCTGGCTCTCTAGGTTTTGAGTTAATCAGTGAAATTATAACTTTCTGCATTAATTAGGCTGCTGTCTAGAGCTGTGTCGTGAAATTTGCAGAGCAATTGAAGCTAATGAGTTTTCTCACAAATGCAGCTGTGTCCTCCTTCCCACTGCCATTGGTACAGTGCAGCCAGGCAGAGGAATCAGGGAATTACTTATTTTCTAGTAACGGAGTAATGGCAGGTGCTTACATGTAAAATATGTGGTATATGTATGTATGTATTTATATACACACTGAAAGAACTATTTTTATATATCTATAAAGCAATGGATCTATGTTTTAAAGCATTTTCCAGGGACTAATTTATATGTAACTATGAAACACCTGCACAGTAAATCAGAGAAAGGGACATTTCATTCATTCAGTATCTGCACTCAAGTAATAAAGCAATTTTGAAGGTCAATAACTGGGATTATGTAGATCCCGATTTTGTTTCTGGCCTTATCACTACTGTCCTCTTGTTAAAACTACAGACCTTGTGCTAAAATATAAAAAAAACCTGCCTTAGCAAAATATTTTAGAAGATACCACAATTAAATCTGTGAATTTAATCGTGACTTTTCCAGTCACTTTTGGTACTAGTCTGTTAAATGAAAGATGTGAGTATTTTTTTTCATCATGGAATTCTACATTTTCAAGGAGAAGCACCCATATGTCATATGATTAGTAATAAAAATACAAGCTGTTTCTATAGTAAGTGATGTAAAGAACAAGGATCTTACTTAAATATCATAAGAATTTTAAGAACCATGTGAATTCATTAAATTCTGTTATCTTAGCCTATTCATTGGAAAACAAGTAATAGATAAAAAAAAAGAAATGAAATTTAATATGAAACAAAGGACAGGAAATTTTCTTTAAAAGCTCAGAAAGAGAGAGCTACTGAAACCAAGTATAATTCTAGAACCTGCAATCGAAAGGGAGGAACACAGGTTTAATTATGGGATTAGTTGTATCTGGTAGTAGTGCACTTTAGAATATATCAGCATATTACAAAAATACCTTGAAGTACTCAAAAAAGGGAAAAAAATAGTAATTACACCGATTCCAGAGTTTAAAAAGGAAAAAGATTTTTCTTTTTTTTTTTTTGTTCCAGGAAGGCTACAAAACACAGCTTAGGAAAGCTGAGTTAAATTATATGACATTTTAAATATTAAATGTTGTAGGTAATGTCTTTTCAAGCTAGTGTTTCCAGCCTAATGCTGATAATAGGATAATGAGGCATTTATTATATTTTACAAGTTACAAATGTACTGCTCTCTAGCCAGCAAGACTGCACACAAAACCAGAGGGGTCATTCAGGAAACCCTTAGAGATGTTCATAGTGTAGAAGAGAATAAATTGAACTTTGCTGGGTTTAATGGCTTTTCCATGTGTCCTAAATACTTCTTACATCCTTTTAAAAATTCTCCCTTCTGTAGTGCAGTTGCACTGTGGGTTTAAAGCACATTCATCTCCTCCAACCCAAGGAATTCAGTTTTACACTTTTAAATGCTCCTTAGGCCCTTGTGCAAGGTGGGTTCCTTGCCTTGCCCAGTCAGCTGCAAAGGGGCAGGCTCTGTGCCAGGTGAGATTTTTGCCAGCAGTTGGTACCTCAGAGGGGGGAACCTGGCTCCAAGTCCTTCTTGTGGGGGAGCCCCAGCTTGTGACAGACTCACCTCTCCTTCTGGCTTGTTTACTTAGCTCTGCCAACTTGTGCTGCATTTTTATTACCCATCAGAAAGTTACTGACTGTCAGAAAACTGAACTTTTTGCAGAAAACCCCCCCCAAGATTTCAGAGTTAGAAAATTTTGTTAGTAATCTTCCTTAGTAGCCTGGAGAAATAAAGTGGATGTAGGGTGTAAAAAGAGATGTGTAAGTGCTGGACTCTCCATTGACTTTGAATCTGGTCATATGTGGAGGTTATGGAGATAAAGGAATTTGGCACAGAAGAAAAGATGGAGAAGAGGAAATTAAGAAAGGAAAGCATCAGAGAAGAAGAGCAAACCCATGCTCTGCACTAAATAGGGATAGGTTTGAAGAGGGTGTGGGTAACCATGGGGATCACTTGTGAGATTGTCAGTGAAGGACTCAGAGCAGAATTGGAGCAGACCCAATGCAATGTTCTTCTGATCATCTACCAATGAATTAATCATTACTCTGAGTTGTTTGATGTACAAACGAAATGCATCATTACATTGAACCATCTGAATTTTTTACTGTGTAATACTTCACTGGTGAGGTAAAACCCTAATGATAAACTAGCATGAAGCCAGGTTTCATTATGTTAAATTAACTAAACCAGGATTTTTTTTGGGTGATAAATAAATAATGTGAGCCATCTCAGTTGGATGACTGAGAGATAGAGGACTGGTGGACTTGCACTTGTCAGAGTACAATAGGAGAGCAAACAGCACAATTTGGCGTGGTTTGGATATGAAATCTATGCCTAACATGGCTGTGGAAGTAATTGGATGAACCAGCACTTCAATCATGAAACTTGTCACTCTGTAATTACCTCTTGAGTTCAGCATTATCACGCTGCTCTGTCAAATAAGAGATGTGGAATGGTAACTGAGAATGCATATCTGAAAATGTCAGTATTTCTCATTTTACAGACATGATCATTAAGAAGGGAGAAGGCTCTGAAGGTGCAGCCTCCTGTATTTGCAAGAAAACTGATCACAATTTAGTTACAGAGGAAAGAGAAATGTAGTAAATAGCATTCAACCAGAATAAAATATATTTACTTCTCTCCCATATCACCTCTGCTAAAAGTGGTTCTGTACACATTCAGACGTGATGTGATTGATATGAAAAATAAATCATGTCTGTGTGCCTGTAAATTTGCTACATTTTAAAATAATAACAGGAATTCTGACATTTCTAGCATTAAACCCGTAACTCAGTCTGTCACTGAGTTAAGAAAATCTCTTGTGGTACTTTTAAAAAGTAACAAATTGAAATTGTTGCTGATGGAAGAAAAATCAGAATGTGACACACAAGTTTATGGAAAAGGAACTGCTTATCTGAATATATAAAGCAAAAATTTTCCCATTAAAACACATTTTGGTAAAATACGTAATTATTCACAGGAAAGGTGGTTTTAAGTTTTCTGGGAAATTATTTTGTTTTTTACATCAGCTTTTGAACAAATGGAAGATGCTTGATTACAATCAGAACAAAATGCAAACAGTCACTTGTTTTTACTTCAAAAAAGTATAGAATTGAAATCTGGAATAAAAAAGAAGAATGTTTTCCCTTTTAATAATTAGAGTAAGGAAGCATTTTGATCAACCCTAAGCAAAAGTAACAATGAAATTTTATTTATGTAACCTGTTAGAGAGCCATTTGGAAAATCAGTAGCCAATGTACTACACAGTGTGTGAAAAGGTGGGAAGTGTGGCCTTTTAGCATTTCCTGAATTGCAGGTGACAGACTTTACAAAAGAGCTGATGCAGTGGTGTTTTGTGTGAACAACCATGGAAGGATTCACTTCTCAGCTCATTTCTGTTAGGCAGGTTGGAAAATCATCTCTAATCTGCTTATTTAAAATTATCTCAAATAGTCTTTTGTTGCATTTAGAGATTTATAATGTGGTTTGTATTCTTCATAAAATATTGGACAGCAAGGTAGTAGCATCAAACAAAATGCATCACTTTGAGGCACTATCTTCATTCTTTTCCCAAATTTAAATTTGAATATTAATATGGTTTGCAGAAAGTAGTTAACTAAAAAAATCAAATACAATTTAAAAATTCATGGGCTGCATAAGTACAAGGATTTGTGGAATATAGTTAAACATTCAAACCTAATTAAAAATACCATACTACATTAAAAATGAGGGAAATTTGTTCATGATAACTATATTCCTGCAAATAGATTAGCTTTTCCATTAATACTATTTGTTTAATGTTCTTTATTAAGCTAATGAAATGCTGAGAGATAATTTGGGATACACAGTTTTGTGAATTTTTCTTTTAGCCTAATCCTGTGTATGTTTTAAGTCCTCCACTGATTATTTTGGAGGCTTATGTCCACTAAAAAGCTGCACAAAAGATGACCTGAATCAACTACATAAATATATATCTGAAATTTTGTTCTGTTTAAAAAATGGTACAGGTCTCACCAGTGATTGTTGGTATTTATTTATTTACTTCTACATATACCAGCAAATGAAGTTGTCATCAGAACTGATGAGCAAAGTGTGTGCATGTGTTGTGTGTGTACATAATATGTGTATCTGTTTAAAAAATTAGTATTTGCCATGTCCTAATGTTCCTCCTACTCCTCCATGGGAACAGAAAGATTACAGTGATGGAAAAGATGACGCTTGAAATCTGGTTCCATGGATACCTGGACAATTAAGCCCCTTTAAAATCTTTTCTATTCCTTCTGCTCCCATTTGTTTTCAATAGGACCCAGAAACTTCAAGCAGAGATTAGTATTTCTTTTTGAATGGCATAGGTAGGATTTATGGTAAAGGAGTCCTGATGGCACATCCATCTCTTACCCTCATCATCTTCTCATGAGAAAAAACAAAAAAATAAATTCCCTAGTTCAGCCCTGAAGAGCTGAATCCAGGATAAATCTTTGACCAGTCATCATAATATTCTTTTTTTCTCATGAGGAAGCAGATGCAAAAGCCCAGTACTGACAAAAGGTCAGTAATGTTTTAGCTACCCACATTAAATTAGGGTTGTTAGGCAACAGCTTAATTACAAATATGTAAGCTATTATTTGAACTACCAAGCAAATAAGCACTAGGAACATTAGACAAATTCTGTATGATGATGAGCTATGCAAGCTGTTGCTTAGGTGGTAAATATTAAGCTGAAAAAGGCAGCCAGGGGATAGTTTTCACCTTTCTTTACTTTCTTCCCATCACTTATTGATATTAATGCTTTCACAAGATAAAAATAGTTGGTGCCCTCAAAGAACAACTTGGGCACTGTTTAAATAGAACAAAAACCAGGAAATCCTATTTAAAAAATCCACATTTCTGGTATCACAGAACCTATCCAGCATGTAAAAAATGCATTGTTTACGTGCAGTAGATTAGTAGCACTTAATAAATCTGTCTCAATATGAACAGTTTAAAAATGTACATATCAAAAAATCCCCAGAACAGAACTTTATAGCATTTGGTGTTCTGTAGCATCATCCCTCTTCATTTGCTTTGTATCGGAAGAATGAAATGTGAGAAGAGTGAAATGTGGAGGATGTGTGAGGAGCCACAAGGGCTTTGTCTCTAGATGTGATGTGTACACACAGATACAGAGAAAGAGCCACAGTGTGCTATGGAGAAGAGCATTTGAGCTTAAATTGCAGCACTGGATTTTTCTTTTCAATACCATTTTGCCCCTTCACTTAATTTCTTTCTCTTCTCTCTGGAATCTCATCAAGAAACTAATCGAGAGCGTAAAAGAGCATTGGCTTAGAGTACCTTTCATAGAGCTACTTTAATCAGTCTTCAGTAGTGTATATGGATTCATATAGGACCTTCAATTAACTTGCACATTAGCACTGGTTAAGCAATTTTAGATCCTTAACTTATCAGGAATGTCGTATGCAAAGTTTGTCATCAAACACATTTCATCACTGTGCTCTTATTATGCTGGTCACCACACAGAGAAGGAAACAAATGAACTGAGAATGGTGCTTTTCTGAGAGTTTCCATTCTTTAAGCATTAATGTTATCTGCATATTGCTGTCTCACAAGTTTAGGCAGGTTTTCTGAAGGGAGAAGCACTTGCTGTTCCTGTTGACCTCATTTCGAATTGAGGGTATTCTCTGGGTAAAGAAGCCAGCCTTGTTTGGTTTTGTAGTGGTTTGTAACATTTGAATCTCTCATTCTGTGGCACGTTATCCCATCTCTTAGTAGTGGCAGTTAGGAGGAACCCTCATTTCTGAACTGGTGCTCAACTGGCCATTTGCCAGAGGAACAGCTGGCACAGAACACCTCCCTGCTGTCCTGCTCCCTACGTGTGCACGTGGAGTGCCTGATGCAGCTCATCCCAGCTTTTCCAGCAGTTAATTGATGAGATTAAATGAATTGTTTCAGCTTTTAAGCATTTTTTTAAAAATCATATCCATCTTGAAAATTCTACGAGAGCAAAACTGAGCTGTTTATGTGATTTCATACTTCTTTGAATCACTTAATGGAAAATATTATTGTGCCTTATGTTTGTTTCTAGAGCCTCATATGTAACAGGACCTTACGATGGCATAGATAAAAAAAATTCATAGCACCTGCTGGCCTTCACCTGGATATTTTACAATGTTTTAGCCTTTTGTTCTTATGTCCTGCTTTCAGAAAAAGCAAGGTAAATCCAAATCTGATGAATGAAAAGTATTTTACTGAACTAAACAGGAGCTAATGCTTCTTATTCAAAAGTGCCTACAGCATTTTAACTTGTACTGCATTAATTTCTCATAATTACTTTGTGTCCAGTCAAAAATTATTATGACAAGCTCTTTCCCTAATAAGAAAGATAGGAGTGAATTTCAAATCCAATTATTCTGTTACTTGCTCAAAATTTCTGGTGCTTGGCTGACATTGTTATCATCATGCAGATTTGCAAGGATACTTGTTGGTGTTGCTGTCATTGCAGCAATGGAAGAGAACTCTGTTGCTCTGGGGGCCTGGCAAGGACCTTTAATGTTTATTGGTGATCCTGCTGATTTTGAAGAAGCAATCTCTGAGTGGGTGTGATCAGGTCCACTCCAGTGAAATGTGTTAGACAGGGATTTTGACCTTACATTGGTCAAAATTTTACCAATTGATAGATTAGCGTTTATTTTTCTGGAGTGAACATGTGAGACACAAGCTCCCAAAATGAACTTTACTGGAGTTTATAAATGCGTGAGAAAATTGCACAGCATCACAAAGCACCTGCTGCTTGGTGGAACTGTGTATAATGAGGGTTATTTCTTGACCATACTAAATACAGAGCTCAGGAAACATGAGCTTGATAAAATCTTTGTGCTTCTTTACTGATGGTTTTCAGTCAGGCTTTGTCATATGATGAACTCTGTATAAAATGGAACCCCGTTACCCCTGCTACACATGTAACTCCAGGAAGTTTGAAAATGGGTTGCAATTCCCAGATACAAGATGGCAATGAAAGGGGTGCACTCTTAACAGAGATGTGCATAATGTGCTAGAGACTAATTAAAGATGTGAGCACACAGATCACTAGGAATTGCCCAGGAATAGAAGTTCACTTGAAATAAGGTAATTAAGTTAATCTTCTGATAGTGGGGTTTTGCAGTAAATGCATGTACTAAATATGAAAGTAAGGAACTTAAGAGGTAATTAAAAGTAATTCAGGCATTAAATTAACCTTCCAGCTATATGAAGTGGTAGTAATTACAGACATCAAAATTAGAATCATATTGTAATCAGATTAACTACAGTGTAATTAATGTACCTACATCACAACCTATCTAAAAAAGTCATATTCCAAGTGTTGGTTTCCCAGCAAACATTAATGCTTCAGCTGGAGAGCAAGCCTCTCAAAACTGGGAGCAGACATCAGTACCCCACATCCAAACAAAGCTGCCTGTACCGTTTTCAAGTGCTCCCCCTTGGAGTTTCCAGGAAGGCAGCAAAATCCTGCCAGCTTTTCCCGTGCTGGGGATGAGCTTTGCAGGCTCCCTGGCAGAGCAGGAGTTACAGCTCTGTTGGAAGCAGGCAGTGCCTCCACTCTTGCTTTCTGCAATTAGGCTTCTCAACGTCTCTCTCAGGAAAGTGCTACTGGCTCATTAAGGCTAATTGCTGGCAGACACCTGATTCCCTCTGAGGCCAAGGAGGGGAGCCAGGCTGAGGGGAGGGCTGTGGTGCCTGAGCAGGAGCGCCTACCAGGCAGGTGGATGCACTTTTAATCATTTCTACAATTGACTTACAGCTACAGGAAACTTGACCTTTTCTTTGATTAGAATCTGAGCTGATGAAATTCCCCTTCTTCCCTGCAATCAGTTGCCACATGAATTAGGCCATTAGATTTGTGTATCTACCTATCTGCCCTAGGCATGTTGTTAATGCAGCTGTGATTAAAGTAATTTATTACATATGATTGGGTGTGAAAAGGGATCTGATACTATAAAGTAATATTTTAAAGGAGACATTCTAATAGGCACAGTCAGCGTCATGCTTTGTTTTCTATTATTTTATCTCTGGCACGAACAATAGATTACCCACTACAGGCTTTGTGTTATAGGGCAACTTGTACATGATCTGTGAAGCAAATAGAACTAAAAAAAACTGATTGCAACTCAGTCTTAGCAGAGATTGTACCATTTTCCAAGGCTGCAGAAGCAGATTAAACACTATGCAGTTTGATTTCTATGTATTCCTAGAGTTTAACATGATGCTAGAATTAAACATAATCCCTTTTTCATATCAGGAAAGGTTTCATGCGTGTTACTCCCCTCTTCTCCACTTTTTTCTGTGTCCTAATTGATTTCATTTATTTCCTAGATAATACTCAAGTTTTATTTTAATAAAACAAAATTTTAATATTGAGCATTTAGCTACATCTATTTACATGTGAGCAAGAAGTCCAGCCCTTGTCCCACCACATTCATTCCAGGGAGTTTTACCGTAAACTTGGCAAGTTTTTGGCTCGAGGCTGTTCCCATGCAGCCAGACACCAGCGTGGTGCAGGTGTACATCACTCTTCCTATCATCAGTCATGCCTCTGAAGGCTGATTTTTTTGGGCCTCAGTCATTTCAAATGGTTTGGGGATTTCTGTGGATGGTTGTGGGCACACCTGTGTTCTGCTCTGTGCAGAGAGGGTCAAGGACACCGTGGCCACGTTGATGCCTTTGTGTTTCCAGGACTTTCCTCCACAGTTTGTTACTGACTCGAGCTGGAAAGATGAGAATTGCTGTGTGTAATTACACGATTGAACTGCTGGAATTGCCTGAAGGATAGATTGTATATCACACTTCTGGCATTTATTACTTTTTCATCTGAGTGAAAAAAAAGCAGCAGAATGCTGTACAAGTCTGATCAAATCACACAACTATTCATCAGCAGTCATGAGTTAACACATAACATATACAAGACTCACTGAAAAGTGTGAATTTTACCTTAAAACCTGTTTGATTGCTACATTGGGGTCCATCAATGAAAAAGACACTGTCTTTTTTTGTAATTGTGGATTAAAGTTAGGGGATCATTGGATTAAAGAGCAAAGAATCAGAGAAGAAAGAAAACATATCTTTGATTTAAAGCTCTGAGTAATTCAGTAAAATATTTCAGTATTTTCCAAAAGAAAGAAGTCTCTGTACTTGGGCTGAAACTAGCTTTTATGAATGAGGAACCTGTCCAGTAAAGCTGGGAAGAAGATATGAAGTCTTCTCCTGAGAGATTTTTTCATGATTCCTGTAAAATTCTTAGACATCTTTAAAACAACGTGTCTTATTATTTGTTGACAGTTCAGGTCCATTTATTTTTTTTGGTGAATGAAAATGACATAAACATATAATTATTATTTCGTATGTTTTGATCATAAGGACTGCTAATATTTTTTGTTTCTCATCTGAAAAACCAGATATTCTTCATATCGGATTCCACTTTTCTTTCCAATCCTATTGGTCAGAAGAATGAAGTTGTTTTAGACCTTGGAGAAAGCATAGCAACTTTTCATAGTCAAAGGCTCTAGGATTGCTCACCATTTTAGTCAAAAGTACAAGAAAATGATTATTGGAGAGCTGTGAGGAAAGAAATTGGGTCACAGGATTGTTGCAAAACTGGGCATTGCCAGAATTAGTAACACTGGAGCTCTTGCAATGGTTGAGAGGCACTTGGCTCCTTATGGAGCCCTGGAGCTACAGGAAAAACATGTGTCACCAAATCCAAAATATCCTCACTCTGCATCAAGGTCAGACAAAATTGAACTGATCCTAGGGAGTCAAATAGGCTACACAGAGCACTTCAATCTCTTAAACAGAAGTGGGAAGCATCATTTATTTCCAAATAAGCATTAGTAGTGACTTTTTCTCCTTTGTTTTCTAGGTCATCTTATTGCAACACTAGAGAAAACTTCAGTGCAGCTGTGTGCTGTGATTTGGAGTGATGGATATTAAATTTTTGAGAAACCTGATTTTTACATGGGAAATAACGCAAATGGATACTCCAGGCCACACTCTTCTAACAAACAGCTGCTCCTACTAGGAATTGAATTATACCTGTTTGTCCTTGGAAGCACTTGTGGGCACCTGGAAAAGCTGTAGAGCCAGGAAGCAAATTGTCAAGGGCTTTCAGGAAGGACACCTACCACCTCTGCTGTTGTACCCTCTACTGTTAAAAAATTCATAGTTGAATGTTTTGAGTTGATTTCTGAATAGCAAGAAAACAACATTTGTGTTTTCTTAGTTTTAAGGACATGAAGGTCTGCAATTTAAACTTTTCCTCGAAATTATGACAGTGTATCAGGTAATATGGATTTCATTTTTTTGTAATTATGGAAATTTCAACCAGCTGTAAATCAGGTTTAAATTTTCCAAATTCCAAACATTGCCTAAGAGTTTTCACTACCATCTTAAATGTAGCTGAGGTGAAAAGAATCAAGCTGTGGGAGCTTGGGCTGCATGTAACTCATGGTGCAGGAATTGCTTTGAAGTCAGACTCAAAGCCAAAGTTGCAAATTGTCTACTCTGTGTCTTTATCAGAGTCTTCGCTGCTCCAGAGCAAACAAGCCAGTGCTGCAGAGCTTGCCTCCAGGCACATTTGCCTGAAAGTGGTAACCTCTGGTCAGCCCACCTCAGTGTTGTTGAACGTGGTGACATGGATACGGGGCACAGGATGCTACAAAGCCCTTGTGGATCCACAAGAGCCCCAAAATCACCAGTCAAAATGAAGTTTATGAACGGTCTGATGCTCAGAGATGACACTGCCATTGTGGAGCATGTGGAGAGATGGAACCAAATGTTAAGGCTGCTCTGGGCAGACTGGGCAGACTGAACTCCAGGGCAGTTCAGTCTGGGTTTTCCCTCTCTTGTGCCTGACTCAGACCGCTCAGACCAAGCTGGAACACAGTGCAGTGAGGCAGCCGGGGGCACTTCTGGTGTGATGTGTGAAATTGAGTTGGATAACTTCCTTTCATGCAGCAGAGAAGAGTATTCCTGTTCCTAAATATCCTCACATGTACGTTTGGTAGGTGAGCCCCACTGGTACAAGTAAGGCAGCAACCACTGATCACCCCCAACCTCCTCCCCTTTAACACTGTACCATAGGAATTAAAGTCTCTCTTGACTTAGAGCTTTGGATGCCTTGTCAGACTGCTGTCATGTTTCTTTTCTGCTTCCTGTTCCAGCATAAATGGCTGACCCTTACACGGCATGACCTAATCACCAGGACAGGTCAGCCAGAATAGAACTTCAAATTGGGTTGGATGTATCTTGAATTTAATTAACTCCTGCTGTTTAGGCCACTTAGACCTCACTTTCTGAGCTGAATGGTTTACTCTTCTACTTTCATCTCTTCAGAGTGAGAGGCTGGGCCCAAAGATCAGCGAATTGAAAGGACTTCAGGAAACTTTGTACCCTGTTGCAATAATAATGGAGGGAGGGACTCAGAAACTTCCTTTTGAGCAGCTACGCGCCAGGTGAGAGCAAACTCGAAAGTGGAGGGCAAGACAACTGGGGTGCACCATTCCTTAACTTCTGTTCCTGGAGCTGGAGATGAATAAGGCTGGCTTCTGCTCTCTGCTCCACATGCAGCCCAGACTTTCCAGTAGGGAGCAGAGGAATGGACTGAAAGGAATTAAAAGCTTCCAGGTTAGTTAAGGTTCTCTTGATTCATCTTTGTTTTGTTCCTACCTAGAGTCACGACTCAACAAACCCATGTAACCAGTGATGCCTTTAAAGTCTCAAGCAGGAGAAGGTGGCCCTCCTGCCCCCAAATAAAGAGCTGTGTTGGCTCTTTAGGAGGGGCATTCATTGTGTTTGGAGGACAATGCTTGCAGTTCACGCTCTTTGACCTGTCATTTCTAATGCTGCCAGATGTGTTTGGAGGGTGACCATGATGGCCCTTGCAAGATATAAGTGGCCACACTGATGTAAAGAGATGTTTAAGAAAAATGCAAGTATTTTGTTCCCCACACCAGGCTGTTATCTTGACCTGTTATCTTCATTAATTAGCAGAGTTAAAACCACAGAAGTGTTTCCCCAGGTTCTAAGGAGGTGAAATTCAGTGGCTTCTGGTTCCTGTAGAACCACATCAAATGGGTCAGAGCTGGATCAGCCTGTTTCTCTCCATAATCCAGGGCTGCTTTGGTGACATCCTTCCAACTTTTCCACTTTGAACCCAAATTTTCAATATCTTTATTCTCAATCAAGAGTAGGTATAGGTTCTGATAGAGCTGGAATATCCTGCCTCTCCCAGAGGAATTAGTCCCATGATTGACTGAGCTGGTATAAAGCTGATAATTCTTTCTAAGGGATGATGTTTCTTTACAGTGAAAAAATAAATGTCTCCATTTTAGCCTCACAGTTATGCAAGGTATCTTCTTTTTCATAGATCTTTTTGCATATTTTGTGTGATTTTCTGGTGCCACACATTTTGTGCCACGTGTCTGTTTCTTCCTCAGTATAAATGTTTCATAGTCACTTAAAAAGTACAAAAAGAATTAGTGTCTGCAGCTGAGCTCTCAAGGGCAATAATCTAATAACAAATGTGTGGATGAGAGAGAAAAAGACTTGATTATGCATTTCTAAACCATTATGACAGACAACAATAGAGAGGAAATGTTTTTAACCTATGAAGCTTAATTAAATTTTATCTTGCACTGTAAAATGCTCTGGCCGTGGTCCAAGAAGGACTTGTGTGCAGATGTCTCCTTGCTCAGTCCCTGGTTTCTCCAGCTGGTTGCACAACCCTGTGTTGAGCAGTTTGCCTTCCTAAACACATCATGGGAAGGACTTGGAAGAATCAAGCTGGAAGTTGAACACTGCTTTTAAATGTTGTGGGGATTTAAGAAGTTCTGTCAATAGTGGTCACTCAGGCCATTCCCTGTCACCTTTGATCTGCATCAGCTCCTGCCCAGGTCCCTCATGTGTCTGTGTTGTGCACTTGCATCTCAGTGCAGTGACAGGGACACGAACACAGAGTGGACAGACAGCTGAGGGCCACTGGAACCAGCTCTGCCTCTTGAAGGAAAGCCTTTGCAGGGCTTTCTCCTTGCTCTTGCATGGAACTGGAGGAGGAAGACAAACTGCTTTTCCTCATGATAAAGGCCTCCTAGACATTTTTTAAATATATTTTACATGAATTACATAGTTTACTTTGAATCATCTTTAAATCAAAACCACAAATGTTCTCAAAGTAGGACTGGTTGCTCTTCCCAGCTGTCAGGGGGACCTTCCTCCCTCAGTGCTCCTGCTCAGGCACTGTGGCACATGGTATCCTTTTCACCAAGTGGAACAGCTTAACGGGGACACATAAGGAATTTCTGGGGATGCTCAGAGTGAAATGTTTGCCACTTAGTGTGTGTTACATCCTAGTAGTGCAGTAGAAGAACCTGAACAGTGTCCATCACTGAAAAGAGAAATGCACAGGAAATCTACTCAGCATACTAACCCTGCTTTGTCTTGACTTTGGGGATTATAAGCTTTGTAATAAAAGTGTCTTCCTATACAAAATTCCATTTTCCACAAATAGTTCTACATTTTTTCCTTCGGTGTGGGATACCTGGACAATGCAGTGTAAATGTAACTGAAATAATGTTGTAGCAAATTGCATCGCATGATTTTTCAAGGATGTGTAAAGGGTTACTTCTGTCATCTGAATTTAAATCAGTCTTACTGCAAAATCCATGCCCAGTACTTTTTCTGGCAAAAATTGTTAATGTGTTCTCTGGTTGGTGAGCAAATACTGTTGTCTGCAGTTTATACCTGTGACCTAAGAAAAGGAGCTGAATTTAATCTGAGACAGCGAGTCAGTAGCAGAACCAGATCCAGAACACAGGTTTTGTGTATTTATGTTCCTCATTTGATACAACTTCTTCAAAGCTCCAGGGTGCTTCTACCATTAGTGCTGCTGCAATTGTAACGCTGAGATGATCTCTACAATGCAGAATACTGTACTTTATAGGTAATTTAACTGCTGAGGGAACAGGAATGTTACAGTAGAGAGGGAAAAGTTTATATAAATTAATTGTAAATATGTCAAAAATCTGCTAGATGTGACACTTTCTGTAAATCTTGACCCCTATGGAAATACTGCCATGGATGTGCAGGGCACATCACACTTCAAGGAAGTTAGTCTTAAAATAGTGTGAAGTCTGACAAAAGTAGGTTCTGAAGTACATTCCAAGACCAGTTCAGGGGGAGGGAGAATAACATGAAAACTGCTACAAAAAATTGAGGCAAATTCTCCTCTTCATTAGAATGAGATATCCAGTTGATGTTTGTAATGTAAGTAGAAATGTAAACTACACAAGAATTTTTGACAGAAGAAGCATGAAGAGATGCTGCAACTAATGCCATTCTGCAAAAACCAGGATTTAAAAAAACAATTTACAAGAATTGTTGCTATGGCGATTGGAAATCACAGCATAGAAAGACTGGCAGAGCAAATGTTCTCACAGGTCTCTCTTCTTTGATTTACAAGATTAAATACACTTGAGAAAAGCATAATTTCTCATGCAGGAGATGAGATAGAGGAGACTGTGTCTGATGCTGAGCATGTTTATTTAATGGCAAATATGTGTCTGTACCAGTAGTCTCAAAAGAGCTCTCAGAAGAAAAGCCCCCGTGGTCTGTGCATTTCTGTTCCTTTGGGAAACTTGTGCAAAGTGTTACTTTGGTTGCACGTAGCATGGCGGTGTCACCAGAAAGTAAAATGTGATTTTAATGATTCCAGGCTTACTAAGGTTTCTATGCACTGTAGTTTCATCTGAGATATAAAATTTTAAGTGTTTAATGAAATTCTCAATGCAGTTTTAGAAAGAGTGTGTAGTGGGTAAAGCAAAACAAAACTGCCCAGGCCCAGAACTAGACCCAAGTGCTTATACAGCCAGCTACAACATCCTGATCTGTGAGTTCCAATGGAGGTGGAGACTTGGAGAAGTCAGCACTGGGCTCAATGTGAAGGGGAAGATTTTTCCTATTTGTCATTTCTGTTTCCTAAGCTACCTGTTTATTGCTTATCCTGGCTGTATTGTTCTGGAAGAATACCAGGAGCATTTTTCTTTTCATGTTGCAGGGGTGCAGATTGTAACGCTGGAACAAATTCAGAAGCAATTAGATGGCAAACTTTAACTTCCACCAAGTTTTGTTTAGCATTATATAGTAAGCTAAAGAGAGAACGTATTAGATTTACTTTAATATCTTTGTTGATGAATTGAAGGATTCAGAGAAGCTTTTATATGAATAGTTGTCTATTTTGTAAGGTTTGCATTTGTTTCTTGTCAGAAACTACAAAAGTTTATTGTTGTTTACTTTGGAGACAGAGTAGTTAGACATATTTTTCTGTTCAGGCAAAAGCTTGTGTTTTGCACAAACTGCATAAAAAAATGCAAATAATCTGCTTTTATAGGTTTGCTATTGAGGTGCTAAAGTTCAGTCTCTGAGTTAAGTTGTATTGCATAAGGCATGGCAAGAAGACAGAAAATAAATGCAACAAGCAATGGAGGAACAGCTGTTGCAGAAGATGGATGTTTTGCTGTAATGATGTTGCTAAGATTATTAATTTATTTAATAGAATTCAGAAAGGATTCATCTGTTAGCTGTCATGATTTTATCACTGGGAGCCTGCAGGTTGCCATAGGCTATGGGCATGCTGTGTGCCTGTTAACAACATCCAAGGGGGGTCAGCTGACAAATAGCTTTGTTTATTACCATTTGGTTTATAGTTCAGGATTCATTTGGAATGTCCCAGCTAACATTTGGTCCCTCAGTTTCCTAATATTGCTGACACCAGCTGTAACAGCAGCCTTTCTCTCCTGCAAAATCCTTCTTCCTTTGATGAGCTTGTTCCCATAATTGGTTGGGTTGTTATTTTCTTGCCTAGATTTTATTAATGTTGGTGTTGCAGGGGAACCTGCAAGCCAATTATGACCTTGCTATTCTAGCCACAGTCTGTACACATCACAAAACCATATGTTGTTCCATATCTTACAGTTTATGTTTAAAATGAGAAAATAGGTGGATGAAAACAGCAGATGCAAGGGCGAAAAAATTATGAGAAATTCTCTTAATTAGGTGAATTTTTAGGATGCCATGGATTTGTTTGCTGCTCCTTTGCCGCTGGTTTAGGGGTTGGTGTTTGTGTCAGTCTTGCAATGCCATGTAGTAAACAGAACTTTTACCACTGTAGCATCTGCCTTAAAGTGTGCTGGTATTATTTGGAGGCAGAGAGGTGAAGATCACAGTGATTTATTCTGATACCTGTACTGATGGCATCCATACAACCCCAGTCACCAGCAGTTACTGGCTGTAATCGGGGCTTGTAATTCAAGTGGTCTGATTGAATACGAGGGGTGATAATGCTTCTTCTCATTATTATTACAGAGAAAAAAACACCAGCAAGTGACCACATAGTCATGATTCACTCATCATCTGGAAACTGTGTGAATCAACACTCTCTGATTTGATTTCTGAGAAGCTAAGGGAGGAAATTTTTATTCTTTATTGCTCTCTCTATTTCTTTATCTATCTATCTATCTATCTATCTATCTATCTATCTATCTATCTATCTATCTTTAAATAGGGGAGCCTTGTGTGTCCATCTTTTACCTATCCTATCAGGAATTTGATATAGTTTTAGAAAATCATTTTGCTTTAATTTCAAGTGATTTTCTTTTTTTTTTTGGTAAATTTCTAAGGAGGAATGCAAATAACAACAATTCAAGCTAACTTTTTCTTGCAGCTTGGGCAGATAACCCAGTGGAGTTCCCTCTGAGTGCTAGTTGAAGTAGGGCCCAGTGGTTCATGGAACTGAAGAAAAGCCACAAGTTACAGGAAATGCACATAATTGCAAATTAAAGAAGAGAATAGAACCCAAGTTTAGCAAATTGATCAAAGGAAAACAAAGAATGTGGGAGTACTGGAAAGAAACCAAACATCTTCACATTTGGAAAAGGAGTAATTTTAGGCAGTGTTTCAAACACATCATAATCAGTCCCAAGACCAGGCTGAGTAACACGAGCTCTGTGCTTGAGCTTGCATGGTTGTGCTGCTCTGCTCACGTCCTTGTCATTGCCCACCTGCTCTTCCATCTTCCCACCTGCCCTGCCAAGCAAACAAAGCTGTGACAAAGGAATTTATTGCTTCTCTGACTTATTATTGAAAACAGCAGAAAGGGATGTTGCAGAATTTTAAAAGTGAAGTGACAGGTACTGTATCAGCCTGAAAATCAGCTGTATCAGCTGTACACACAAAAATTAATCAGAGCCCAAATAACCTCTTTGGGCCTTTAGCAGAGGAGTTGGATCTGCCAGTCCTTCCCTGAAACTCAGCTGAGGTGGCTGGCAAGTCAGTCCTGTCCCAGGGACTGAGGTGGGGTTCAGCAACTTCACCTGGATAATTGTGAAAGTGCAACGCTCTTGGTATTGAACAGTGCAGATTCTTGTGAGACATAAGAGGCTTCAAGTGTTTGGTCCTTCTGCACCAGCAGCTCTTCTCAACCCTGGGAGCTTGGGAAGCCTGGCTTTGGTCATCTCTTGGTTCTTGGTCTCTTGGTACTCTTGGTCTGAGTAAGTGGATTTTCCTTATAAATACCGTGTGGATACAAACTGCATAACTAAAATACAACATGCATACTTTCTCAATCCCATATATATTTTTTCTGGTGCTGACTTGGCCCTTCCAGAAAAGCTCAGTGAGGAAACATGACTGGCTATGCTGAAACTTTTTATTTTACCACCTTTATCTCTTCTAAGGCATTTTGCGTATACTGGATTATAAAGTAATGCTAGATACATAGGGTTATTTTTGTCTCTCCTTGAAAAATTGAATGAAAAATGAAAAAAAAAAAAAACCAAATTAAAATGGATCCTTTGAAATTGTTGAAGGAAAAAACTGCACTAACTTACTAACACAGTGAGAAACATACACATATTTGACCATAAATTGTATTTTAGAGGATTTTCCATAACATAGGCTGTTTAAGTTAACAGCCTTATCTTTTAATGTGTATTCATAAATACACAAAACTGTGGCCCCATATTTCACTAATATATCTTTTTCTGGGCCCAGTATTCTGAACCAGAGAGGTGGATGCAGTCAGCTCCACATAGATTTCTAGTGATGCCCCTCAGGCCTCACCTGTGCCATGTTTCTTACTGCAATTTGAGTCAAGCCTTTCTGAACAAGAAATGTTTCTTATTTTTCAATTTATTAGGCTCGATAAATTAAATATATTAATTAAATCTTACTCTGGGTTTGCCAAAACATCATTTTGTTCAGGTCCTGTGGTTCAGTTGGGGCTGGTTTCTGCTTGTGGTACTACATGGACATCTGCACATTTTTCTGGAGAGAGGATAGAGTAGAAAGGATGCTTAATAAAAGATTAGGGATGGAGAGAGGAAAAATCCATGTCATCAAACCAGGGCATCATTCATATTGGTCTGTTTTTCAGTTCTGTTGCCTTCAAAATTTGTACCCAGACTAACAAGATGATGGGATGTTCTTGTGAATGATGAGGGGAAAGGACACATCTGCATAAACTTAATCCATAATGTGATACAGCAAGGCCTAATTTGTGTTAATCATGTTTTTTGTATTATTTCTAAAATTTTGTCTGAGACAAAATAAACAATATTGTCTCATTAAGAAATCTTGCTGTATTACTGTGACAGTAATCACATTTTCATTCTATTTTCATGACCAAAGCTTCAAAGCAGCTTGAGAAATATTCATTACTGATGCAGGCTTAAACATGCAAGACTATAGCAGTATCAGTACTGTCATATATAATTTTACCATCCAACATTATCCAGCACGTGAGAAGTTTATCTAACTGCAGGATAAAAACAATGGACTGCTGGATAAGATTAATGAAAATATTTCTTTAGAAGAGTATAAGCAGCTGAGAAACAACAAAGCAACAACAAAAAAAAGGTACTTTTTAACTGAAGTAGTAAAGGCTGCTTTTTTATTGCTTGCTGTTGATACAATTATTTCCCAAAGGAATGTAGTCTGCTGGATTTTAAAGATTTACTTTAAAATATATTTTTGCTCTTCTGGGAAACACTGTAAAGAAAACAGAACTTCAATAATTTGGTTGCATCTTTTATGTTTAAAATCTGGTGCCCAGGCATGCTGAGCTGTGCTAATAGAAGTTGGTGAGATGTGGTGAAGGTGAACACCTTGGTTTGGTTGAGATTGTGGGAAAGTTCAAGGAAGAATTTGTTTTTATTCTCCAGTATTACTGGGGAGTGGGCAGGGGAGGGTGTTGCTGGTTTTCCTTCATTAACCTAAAAGGATAAATTAGTCTACCAAAATTAGAAATATAATTGAAAAGTTTTGTGGTGCTATGTAGTTGCAAAATGAAAGAAAGTGGGAGATGAACACTATTTTAAATTACTCAAAGGGAACTGTGGGATACACAAGAGGAAAGGCAGAATTAATCCCCACCACGGGGTCTTCCTCTGCCCATTCAGGGCTGCATAGCTGCAGATAGATAAATCTAATACTAAAACTTGTGGTGATTTGAAACTACCATATTAAAATTAACATATTTGCCTCCTGAATCTGTGGTGAGGAAGTGGGAAGTGATGTGAGAATGGAACCACCACAGGAGCTCATTTGCACATCCTGCTGCCATTTAGGCAAATTGTTCCACCTTTTCTGGGGTAGTTTCTTCTCAAGTAGACTTTACCTTAAAATTGTTGGGTTGGAATTCTCTAAATTGCTTGAAAGTGGGAAAACCAGTAAATCTGTCCTATTTATTTACTGATGGATTTACTAAATCAACGAGTTGGAATTTGCAGTACTGTATTTTTAAAACCTGGGATGAAACATGTCTTCTTAAAAAGCAGTTCAGAAAATTTTCAGTGATTTTAAACTAAATCCTTCATATTGTTCTAAGTAAAGCCTTTCTGTTATTACAGTTATCTGCAGCTGTGCAAACTTAGGTACAGCAGTGGCAACATAAAGGACAGGAATAATATTTTCTGAATGAAATTTGTTGCTGTCAAAGGCCAACATGATTAGTGTAACTATACCCATTTCTCTAAATCTGTGCATGCTAAAACAACAGCTCTGATTTATTAACTTTGGGGTCATTACTGCTTTGGAATGCAGTAATTTTAAATTATTTTGATTTTAAAACAACACCATGGTTATGTCCTGATTGCAGCCTTGTTCAGCAAAAAACAACTGCAGCCCATTCTTGCTTTGTGGTTTGCACTTGTCACCACGGTGTGATGGGGTGTTGTGTCATTGGCAGCACACTGCACAGCCTGAAGGCCTGGTGGTCTTCTAACATGCACAAATTTCCTGCCACATTCCATTTCTCTGCTGGTTTTCCTCTGGGATCTTAGTCTTCCATGGGCTGTGGTTCCAAGGTTTTCATCTCCTTAATTTTTAATGATACTTAAAGCAAATGGGGAAAGAGACTTGTGACATTTGTACTTGTTACCAAAGAAATGGTTGCAGATTTATAACTGTATATTTAAGGGTACCTAGTGGGGTGGAATTTAGAACTGCTAATAAAGATTTTGTCCTTTAAATCAACCCATAGTGACTGCAGTTCTATTTCTATTACAAATATTTAAAGCAGTCAGATTAAACAGGTGGAGTGGGAAGCAGACAGAGTGATGAGGGATTAACAAAACCCAGTCCTGACATTCTGGGGATTTCCTAAATCATATCATGAGCTTTCTGCTCAGCTTTTCGGAATAGCAAAATTATCCTGTGCCCTGGGCAAAATAGATATTAAAGGGCTCTGTAAAGCAGTGAAATATAAGAAGCTGTTATAGCAGTTTTCCTAAGGAGTGACCCTGAGTGGATTATCCTATATAGGGGTTCTGTTTAGAAAGTTATTAAAAAAAGGGAGGAAGGCTTATGAGTTAAAATTCATCGGTGTGTTTTTAATAGGAAAGGCTTCACTTTTTTGAGTTAAAATATTTTACTTTAGTACCAGCTTATGTTTCAGATAGTTCTCCCTAAAGTAAGTACCAGACTCTGTGAAACAGCAGCTTTTATGTAACGTTCTCCATGTATTAGAGGTTGCTGGTGGTCTCACACAAACTGCCCTGTCATGTTTTACATAATTTCTCAGCTCATTACTATTAGGTACAATCAGTGCTTTTCCGAGATTGAAGTTTTGTGGAAGTTCCTGCATCTGTTGCTCAGGAATCCTGCATCTCTGATATTCAAACTCTGTCCTTGATCATGGCTGAGAAGTATGAAATAAATGAAGTCTATATTCAGTTGTGGATCTACTGCAGCTCTTGGGGATGGGTTGCTATGTAGGAAATAACTTCCCACTGCTGTGGGAGATAATGGAAAATCTTTTATTTTGGACTGGGACTTGGAGTGTGTGACTTCTGCTAAAAATAATTATTGAGACCTCATTTATTCTACAGCAGCTGTGATGACTATTGCTGGATATTTTTCTTTGGCTCTTCAGATATTTTTGCTTCTTTTTAAGTTCTGTCTTCAAGAGATGCCAGCCCTGCTGAGCACCTCTGCAGTGCTCCTGGGCTCTCCTGCAGGCTCTGCAGGGCTCGTGCTGTGTGTGCACAGGGCTGGGGGAGGAAGACAAACCTGGACCTGCTTGTCTGTGCTGTTGCCAAGAGCTCAGCACTCGGCCCTGCTGGCAGTGGGCAGGGCACAGATTGCCCTAATAGATGCTGTATTTTAGGTTTTTGCATGCATTGCTTCCTGAACCAAGGTGTTGCTCTCCTATTTTCTTAATGGTGCCTTCCCTGGACCTAAAAATACAGCTAGGTCTTGTGAACTTCGTTCTATTTTTACTTTTCTTTCTGTCTTTCTAAATTTAGTTCACTCTTCTCAGTTCTGAGTCTGTGTTGTGCCATTTCTGTGCTCTGACTGCAGCAGTGTTTCTCCACGTCTCCCATTTACTGAACGCTTTTGTTTCTAAGCTGACCTCTAGGAAGAAACAGATCCTACTTCACTCTTTAACAGCATTTAAATATTTTAGGGAAGACTGATCATCACGTTGGGTTTGAAAAGCAGAGGTTAGAACAGAAAAATATCAAAACAAGTAAATTCTAATCTATGAGTGTGTTTTAACTGCACAGGACAGAGGAATGGTTGGTGTGCATATGTATATGTATGACTATCTAGTACATTTGTCACTAGTCTTGAAAATCAAACATTGCTCATAAGGAAGCAGGCATTTAATAAAGGAAGAAGGATGAGACTAGAATGGTTGAAAATAGCTGTATGAATAAATCGCATCAAAAAAGAAACATTGATGCAATAATGGTGAAATTTGATGAGAAAACTGAGAAGTGTGCATATTTGCGTGTAAACATAATAGCAACAATGATGAAAACATACCAGTGCTGCCCAGTAGGAACTTAACTAGTTATGCTATTGATTTTTCTGTTGTTTTTTTTTTTTNTCTCTTTTTAAAATTGGGAGGTATTTAAGCTCCTATACATTCCATTAAATGGACAGAGAAACCAGCGAAACTACCTAGCAAAGACTCAATCTGCCACCTAATATTGTCCTAGGTTGAGTATTAAAATAGTGAAATGTGTGTCAGAAAATAAGGTGTAGAATAATGTAGGAAAAATACGTAAATGTGGAACAAACATTTTGAGTGCAGTGGTTTGGCCTCCCATGTCCCTTGAAGAATAACATAATGGTGGCCATCTTTAACAACTCAATGTAAGCTAGTGAAATAAATGCTTGTATTGTCTTTTTGCACGTTCCCAGCCTCCTCCTGTCATTTAAAGCTAGTCAAAGGCACTTGTCACATGGTGTGGTTCAGTTCCAGGAGTGAAGGAGGGTGGCTTGGGTGACCTAGATACACCTATAGTATCTCAAACTTTTATAATTCCATTAAAAGTGGTTTTCTCTCTGCTACTGAGCAACATAGAGGTGTCTCTGTTCAGCATCCCTCCATCTTGTCCTGAGTGAAGGATAGATACTGTCTGGGAAGTAACTGCCCCTGTGGTTTTGCTTCTTCCCTTTAGTTCTATTTCTGGGGCCTCCAGTTCGCTTTTCCCAATATCAATTGTTCAAATATGACATTTGGCTGCTATCTCCAGAGCCCAGCTTTTACATTTACACAGAGTTTAGCATTAAGGACTAAGCCCAGGCTCATATCAGTCTGATTTTGTGCTTATCAACACAGTCTATCCCTTTTTCCTTGGATGTAAACTGTTCAGGTGTCTGGTACAAACTGGAACAATCTTGAAATATTACAGGGTAGAGGCACTTTTATCTGCTTGCTTTATACACTTTCTCATAAACACACAGGTTTTGTCATTTTATTATTTTAACTAATTATACTGCATTTATATTAGACAGCACAGTCATGCATTAGAAAGTTAATGCTGTATTGCATTGGTGGGAATGTTTTCTCAGATTTACCAGTGAACTTATTCCCCTTCTGATTGTATCTGATTATTCTGTTATGACTAATGCTTTTATCAGGACTTTAATGTTAGTCAACTTTCTAGCAGCCTGTTCTCTGGCATTTCATTTTAAAGTCAGCAACCCTGAAGTTGTAGTTACAGTGATAAATTCGGCACAAAATTTACATTTGTTACATGTGCAGGTAGGCAGAGCAGAATTTTGGCCCAGCTGTCCAGTTCTGCTTTAAAGTGTTATGGTTTTTAGACTTTTTCATGACAAAGCTACAAAATTTTCCCAGTCGCTGTTGCCACAATGACATTAATGTTTATTATTGATGTAATAATTATTGACTTCTCTGAGGTGCAGGTTAAATGCTGTAAACTGTAGAAATATGAGCCAATATTAGCAGTGACACATGTTTATAGCATTGATTTTACATCTCCTCAGCCCAGCTTGCAATATATTTGTTTGCAAAGTATTTAACATGGCAAGGCATAAGTATTTCTTTTGGGCCATAGTGCTGAGATAAAATATTAGTGGGAAACTCAGTAAGAAGCTTCTCTTTTTAGCAGACTTCCCTACATAATTTTCCTTCTTTCTAATCTGCAGTCTGTTTCTTTTACTGCCTCCTTCTTCCCTGCTGGCTCTGGTACAGGCACAGTGGAACAGACTAATAGTCCATCAAGTCTATTATCCATCTCCAGTGGTGACCTGTGCCTGGGATCTTGTGTAATTTGTGATATTTTTGTTTTGGCTTTGGCCTAGATGAAAAGCATCCTGTTACACAAATGCATTAAGGAATCTTAGCTTTCATTTTTAAAAAAAAAAAAAAGACCAAAAACGGGGTCTTGGAGCTTTCAATTACATAGAAACAACTTTGAATCCAAACAGAAGTTGGATTGTGGCAGCTCTGTGTGTGCAAGCCTGCCGGTATTGAAAGCAACAAAAATATCTTTGCACTTCAGGGACATTTGACTTCAAAATGTAATTGTTACATTATAAGCATCACCATGGCCACATCATCCAGCTTTTTCTTTTGACTCTTAATAACTAATTTCTCCTATTCAGAAGTCAGACCTGCTCTAGTGACAGTGGCCAAGAGACAGCAATCAATTCACTGTTTTGTTTCACCTGCAAATGCTCCTCGTGCAAGTACCTTGCAAACTCTTGCTGAGAAAACCTTTCTGCTCCCCTGTTTTATGTGCTTGTTGTGTTGCATCTCACAGATGAAAAGGGAGCTAAACTTGGAGGGCTGTGTAAGGTTTTTTGAGATTGCTTACTTTGTGATCTTGTGTCTGTTGAGGGCAGATATCTGTCACCACAAGGCTTCTCTAAAAGAAGGTAAGATATGAAAAGAATAAATTAAAAATATGTCTCCTTCACTCCTTAAAATGATTGTGAAGAACAGTGTCTGTTGTTCCCCTGTAAGGGACCTCATGCAGGTACTGGATTCCTCAATACAATTTGGCTCTTGAAAAGCTCTTCAAATACAGCCCTTAGATCTGTATGACACTGCTGTCTGCTTGAAAGCCTGTTCTCCCAAAAGGTATTTCCCTTTAAATATCATCTTTCAATCCACAGTGTTCTGGAGAGCTATCCCAGAGGTTGCCTGATTTCACCCAAAAGTGCAGAGACAGAAGGTTGCTCCCCCCACAGCCGACGTGAGCCTCTGGTTGGTGTTGGCTGTGAAAGAGTGATTTCAGACTTGGTTCTCTTTTCGGAGGGATCAGAAAGGAACAGTTCCTCTTGCTCTCCAAAGAGAGTAAGTTCAGTGTGAATGTTTGAGAGATGTGTGTATGCAAAGGGTAGAAAATAATGCACTTCATCCTTTTCTGCTGCGTACTTTGGTGCCAAAGCAGGGCACACTGCTTCTTACTTGGCTGCCATTTATTGCAAAGTATTTATTTCTGCTTAGGATGATGCATGCTGAGTCCAGAATGGATTTTCCCTTTTCCTGATGAAACAAATGGAGATTGCCAATAAGTAAAGCAGAGATAAGATAGATAGTAGCTTGTTAGGGATTTGGGAGTGAGGTGATATGGCACAATAGATTAATGCTTTGCCTTCATTTGTTGACACTTAATCTCTAAACTTTTGTTGGTATTCAGTGCACAAAGTAACTGAAAACCTCTCCCATTTGGTACTTGTGAAGTTGGTGTTAGACTCGCAAAGAAATTGCTTACTTTTCAGTATTTCCTTTTTTAAATAATCTTTTAAACTGTGTTCCTGAAAATTGCTGTAATTTCACCATTTTCTCCTCAGGAGACTCAGTAGTTATGACTTTGTGGCACACCTTTTCTTTTTTGATCTCCTTCCTCCTTTCCCCCATTGGCCTGGTTGGAGGTTTGCAGTTTTGCTGTATTACTTAAGCACTGACACTCATTTCTCCAGTGCTCTGCCTGCACTGTCCTTGTAGCCCTTGTCCTTCCTGGCATCAGTTCTCCTGTGAAGATGAGTCCTGTGTAATGGACAGAGCCTTTCTGTGCAAATATTCCCTCACCAGAGCTCTGAACCATATGGGAGCATGCATAGGAGCAAAATGAAGCTCATGAAACTCATGATGATATGGGATTGGACTGTTCTCCTGAAATGCTGTTAATTACAGTGTCATGCCGAGGGTTCCTGAATTGCAGCTGGGAGAAGCAGCACCTCTCCTTAGGATGGCTGCTGGAATCTGTGCTGTAAACGATGACCAGGATGGGTGCAATTGAGAGAGAATTCATCTTAAGATCAGAGGCAATGGAAATTACATTTTACTCATAGTCTGTGCAGTCTGGGCAGCAATAACTGAATGAGTGCAGCCTCCTCATCCCTGCACCACCAAGCTTCATTAAGCTCCAGAGAGTTTGCATCAAACACTGAGCTGGAGAGAGCAATTAACTCTGCAGGTCTGGTGGAGGGTGCCAGCCCTGCTGATGCATTTGATGATGACCCTCCTCTTCTGGGAACTGCCCCTGCCATTAAGAGATTTCCTGCTTGGCAGTGACTGGATGACCTATTCCACCACAGGAGATCTGGATAGCTGGGAGCAGGGCTGGGAAGGGGCTCTGTGGGAGCTGAAAAATGCTTCCTCCTCCTGTCCTATCTTCCTCTCATCATGGTAATCACAACTGTTCCTATTCAGCACACTATATTCTTTACCTTGGAAATGGTAAGAATATTGTGTGCTGAATAGGAACAGTTGTGATTGGTCTTAGAGGCCCAGCAGATCCCTGAGGAAAGCAATGGAGTGGCAGAAGGAGGCAGCCGATTTTCTGTGCTGGCACAGAAGAGCACACAGAGATGCCGGTGCAGTGTGCTGCTGCAGTGTGTCTTGCTTAGAGCTAATGTTCTTATTCATTCAGGAAATATCAGTTGAGGCAGAAAGCCAGTTCATTCATATATTTGCTGGTGATGGAAACAGGCCCCCAGATATTATCTTGTCTTGATACAAAATGAATGAGTAAAGACCACATGCTCAACATAAAAATAACATTTTTCAAGGATGTTTCTTCCCTTTCCTAGGGATAACTAGTACTTGAGTAGTTTTATTTTAACCACACTTTGGCAACCATGTCTGCACTTCCTAGAGCAGATTTTTCTGTAGTTAATATGCATCACCATATTTGATTATTAATTCATCTAGTCTCTCCTAAATCAGCCTTTTGTGTGTGGAAGAATGCTAATGGACTTTTGCTTCTAAATCGTCTAATAAACTGTGAAAAAATCTACTACATGGCTGACTCCTGCCTTAAATATTTAAATTTGTGTTCTTCTGTCTTCACAACTGATTTGCATGACCATTGTTTGGATATGGATCTACCTGGCAATTGTAAATACTTCACAGTCCCATGATCACCAGAATGAGCCTGCAAAAACTCTTAAGAGACTAGTTAAAATAAAACTTCTTGAGGTTTTCTTTAGATCTATTTGACTTGTTTTCAAAAGACTGCTGCTAAGTGCTGCTCTTTTCCTCTGCGCATCCTGCTCCAGCACCAAGATTTAATCTCAGCTGACAGAATGAGTTACCTGTGTCTGGTCTCCAAAGACCCTTTTTGCCATTGCCTCTCAGTTTACTCGCTGTGGCTGATAGACAGTTTGTTAAGTAACAGCTTTACAGAGCTTGTGCCTGACTGCTCAAAATCCCCAAGAACAAAATCACCAGCTCAGCCTTAGATGTAGAGACCAGGAGTTGTTCTGTGCTTTGGTGCTGCTCCAAAAGGAGATATGAAACCTTAGCAACATGGTGATTTCAACAGGATGTGTTTGGCACCCTGAGGAGGATCTTCCTTTGAGGACTTCCTTTGGTAGCCATAGCACAGTCTGGGAAGCAGGATAAGCAGAGGTGTGTTTTACATCATCATTTTTATTTCTTTCTTCTTTTTTTTTTTTTTGTTTGTTTGTTTGTTTGTTTGTTTGTTTGTTTCTAAAGCAATACCTGCAAAAGTTCTACATGAAATTATTTTTATATAGAACTTCTTTAATTGTCTTTTTGGGTTTTGGTTTCTGAGTTCTGTTGGGTTTCTACCAGTATTTTAACAGTATTCCTTAAGTTAATTTTTTTTTTTCTGCAGTCCTTGCTCTAACCCAATCAGGTGAACTAACCTAGCTTATATATGGCCATATACAGTTTGAATCAGAGCACACAGCTGTTAAGCCTAGATGCCTATAACTCTATTTTGTTTCCTGTAGAAGAACCAAAATTGGAAGAAAATAGCATAGAAAATTGATTTTTCTCCAGTGCAGAGTCAATAAATAAACTCTGCCAAAATATTCGTGATGCTGATTACAGGAAGGCTTGCAAAAAAATGAACGGCAAAGGTCACTTGCTGCCTTCTTGTGATGTTCACAACTCATTAATCAGAAAGCCAAGACTGCATTTATAATTTCTCTAATCAGACTGAAATCCTGAAGGAACAGGGACCACTGGAGTATATAGCAGATTTAATGCTAAACTGGTTGAGCCCATGTCAGTTCAGTGTAAACCTGAGATTTGTGGAGGCCATGCCTTGCTCTCACTGTGGAGAGAGGCAGGACTCCCATTCACTCCCCTGCAGCTGGTTTAAAGTTGAATTACTGCCTGAGAAAGCCACCAGTACCTTTGAGGTGATGCAGCAGAATACAGATGATAAAGAGAGGAAAAATATGAAGTGGTGTGGGTATCCTTTAGAAGTTTCACATGAGCCTTTTAGTGAAGAGTAGGTAAATCCCATGCAGATGACACTTGTTAAAAGGCTTGGATCATCACTAGCTGAGGCTTTGGAAGTGCTTTAGATGCTGCCTTACCAGGGCCTTTATGTGGAGGAGGAGCTGGCAGTGGTGCAGCTTTGGACTTGCAGAGACCAGATGTACGAACTGGGTTTACATCAGGGTTTGGTTTTTGTTTTCTGTTTCTCCTATGGCTACTTTGACTATATTGGCTTCTCAGCCTACCAAGTCCCTGAGCCAACTTCAGAGGTCCATACCAACCAAACTGCTCCATGGCAAGGTCTTTATTTCACCTTAAAGGTGGGGCAAGAATTTTAGGAAAAGAAGGAGGTGGTCATGAAACATGAATTAGTTAAAGATTCATATTTGAGCAAAAGACATTTACAGAGAATTAACACTGTTGACCTTTTAATGTAAGCCCCTGTGTTCCCTACAGAGAGCTCAGAGTGTACATTTAGTCAGCTCGTGTCTGAAATGAGGTTCAGTGACCATATGGTTGCTTGGATACAGCAGCACTGAGAGGAGTTTGGGGATTCTTGTGAGGAGAAACTTTCTATGTCCGACTGATGCCGATTTTAATTTGTAGAATAACTTCTCTTATATTTAGGCACAAATGTAGATCTAAATTTTATTACTCCTGATTATTTTGAATATAAAATTCTCCTAGTTTTCATAGTTTTCATGAGGACCTGTTGGAGTTTTAGTTTATTGAGAGATGGTGGTTGAGTGGCTGTTAATGAAGACGCTGTTGTGTGTTGACATTTATATGTATTTTCTCATCTCAGTTAGGGCTTTTCCTTTTATTTTGCTGCTTGCTCTTCTTAGTATTTCTTAACTGTTTGCAAAGGTCCTTTCAAAGCAGTACTTATATCCAGCTGGCTTAGACCAAATGATGGCAGGAGCCTGCTGCTGTTCCAATAGATTTGCTTCAACACTCTAAGAATAAGATAAATAATGTAAAAGGTATGTTAAACTGATTTTTACATTCATGAGTATCTACATATGCAGTCTCAGTGAAGAATGTACATAGGAAAAGTATCATTATGTCTCTTTTCTCTTACCTTGCCTACTGCCCTACATTTCACAGGAGCACAGGGAACTTTGCTGACTGTGGAGGGGAGGCTGCTAATTCCCCAGAGAGGGATGCCTGCAGAGCTCCCTGCCTGTTCACTTCCCTGCTGTTGTAGCTGTTACAAGCATAATTTTAACCCAATATTGTTATTCTACCCACTAGATAAATTTCAACATTTCGCTGTAATGAGTATTTAGACTATCTGCTGAATGTGTTTTAGTAATTTTTTTCTTTTTTTCAATATTGCAGAGGAATGAATAATATTTACAAGAGTAATTGCTTAACTTAGTCTTCTGTGTCATGGAATTTATAGAAGCTTATAGAAATCAATTTAATAAATGAAAATGACATTTGGAGTTCATTTTAAAAAATAATCTTTTGCTCTAACTTTCACTCTGATCTCCTGTTGTATCACAGCTATATTCTCATTTCAGTATAATTTTTCTCAGCTCTACCTGGCAGAAGAAATCTAGATCCTTTTTTCAACTCAGCAGCAATAATTCTCTTTATTATAGGTAAATCTAGTTATTGATTTAGTCTTAGCAGAGTAGGAGCACTATTTAAGTACTTTTTAAAAAATGTGTGGTATTACATGTAGTCGTGATCTGTGTGGAGATCTGTGTGGCGAGGAGGTTACAATTTACAAAACCACTAATCTTTGTCCTTTTAATTATTGCAAAGTTTAGTGTTTTTATGAATTTTAAGTAACATATTTTTATATTTCGAATACCAATTATTTTGAAAAGTTAGAATAGCAGAGTTTTGGCGTACATAAACGACAAGTATTTTGTAGACAAAGATGTGTATCTGGACCACTTGTATATTCTAATTATGCAAGATGCAAGGAATCAACAAACTCCTTCAGCTCCCATCCTTCTGCCGTTTGGAGGGTTTAACAAATCAAATTCATTTCACAAAGCTGCTTAAAGTTGTGTTTGATGTGCAAACCTTTGGAAGCAGTGAATATATTGTTATGTTCTTGTTGAAGTACTAATCAGCTGAAGGACAGACATGTTTTGTTATAGGAACAAACAGAGTTCCTCAGCTTGACTTATCAGAGAGAAAGATACAAGGTCTGAGAGCTGTAGACTTCTAAAACAGGCTGGACAGAAATGAAATTTTACAGAACTCTGCTGTTGAGAAAATCTGTTTTCATCTAAGTAACAACATTGGAGCCAAAGACGTCTCTGAAACAGTGACTTTTAATAAGAGATTTTTGAACAGTTATGTAGTAGAGCTACAAAAGCTCTACAAAGATCTAAAAATCTGATTTTGTTGTATGTCAGGGGAATATAAATGAGAAAGACAAGAAGATAAAATATTGAAGATAAATAATACAAAATATTAAGTGGAAGCACAGTGGTGAGAAACCTTTCATGATGCCGTATTTACATTACATTGACTGGGTTTAAGCTCTACAAGCTTAAAATATTAATCTAGTTTTGAAAAAACATGATTTTTAAACTTAATGTGCTCTTCAAAGTAATTAAACCTTTCTTATTTTTTTTTCCTTGTTCCTGAGGTAATTAAGTCCACTTCTAATACAAACTTTACAGTGGTTCACAGAGCCCCTGAGTTTGAGCAGTGCCACTGAGATACAAAACACATCTGTAGGCCAGCATTTGGTCAGTAATGCTGTATAGCAACTGACCTTTTCAGGAGAAGAACAAGAAATTTATTCTTTTATAGTCTTAAAAACTCTTTACAGTGTGTGAGATTTGGGATTTCTGACAGACTCTGGCAAAAGAGAGGACAAATCCTGTCTTTCCATACAGTGTACTTATTCAGCTTTGATAGAAAGTGGCATTTTGGGGTTTTCCCCCCCCCAAAAAAGAATGAGTTAAAATATATTGTTCTCCAGTATGAAATTTTTAAAAACATCCTCTATATTTCTGAAATTTGCTGTCAATCATCTCATGAACATCCAGAAGAAGCGACCTAAGAAAAAGTGGCAGCTGAAAACTAATATTCTGAACTGTCATCAGCTAATTAATTTTCTCATTTGCATTCTAAGTACAGTCCCAACTCATATGGACTTCTTCCAGAGAACTCAGCAATAAAATGTTCATTTAAAATTTCTAACAATAAGAAAATATTGAAAGACAGGGAATAAACAAACACACTAACCTTGGATGAATCAGTCTGAATATTCTATATTTGCAAGCATAAAAGAGACTGGCTATCATTTTCAAATAATGATAAAACTAGAGTAATTGAGATTGCTTTGTGTTTTAGGACAAATGGAGTTGCCCTTCACACCTGATAGCTTAACTTTAGACATTCAGAATTTGCTGTTGGGTTTTTTTTTCTTCCTCATGTTTTTTAATCATATCAGACAAGCCAATTGTTCATCTTGCTCTTAAAATTAAATGTTGCTAACATTAAATGATTTATACAAAACCAAGCCACCTACAAGTCATTATTTTAATCTTCAGTTACTGAATTCGGTAACAAGATTGGGGTTATTTTTACATGCTGATGTACCTTAAGGTGCAACTAATGAGATCCATCAGAAAACATCAAAGGAACTAATTCCCTAAATACTAAAGTACTTAGGAAACTCCTTGAGACATTACCTGCATCACTAAATATCTGTAAAACTCCAGCGCTATAACCCATATAATTGCAGATTGCTGGAGCCTGTATTCTTTTTTTCCCCCATGACATCCCATTCATTTAATTATTCAGTGTATAAAATTTTTACTCATTTATGTCCATGGTACCTGGAATTATGCAGAAGTGTTCATCAGGAAACCTGTTCATAGAATTTCTGCCATGGTAACTTTTACATAGTATTTTTTCTCATGTTGTTTTGTTTGGTTAAACAATGTGTTTGTGAGAGCAGCATTGAGCTGGGTTGTTGTGTGACACCACAAAAATATACCAACAAACAATATATTTTCTGCCATAGAAAGGAAAAAAAATCACCTCGCTTTTCTAAGATGCTGCTTGGTTTGGAAATTGAAAAATTGCTTGAAACTCTGCTAAGAATGGAAAGTAAATGAAATGGAAATACAATATATTATAATGAGACAGATGTGAGCTCATTTTCCCCAGTGCAGGTTCATGGACTGTGCATTCACTTGGTCCGCCTGACATTTAAATTTGAGTAAATTCAGTGGTTTATAAGAAAAGCATCTGTTGTTGGAATGACAATAGCAAGATACAATAGCAAGCAAAAGGAATGTAATTGTTAATGGGTATTACAGCAGAATGCCAATGGAGGGGCTGTCATGGTGCAGAGGCTCTGTCAGAGCCTGGCTCTGGAATCGGCCGGCTCGTCAGGGAATGCAGCGCGTTAGTGAGGGCTCAGCTGGGACTGAGCGTGGGCATTGCAACGGGGGCTCAGGACAGTTCCAGTGCCATAAATCACGAACAGAGCTAATACACAGCACATTCATGGAGGGAATGTGATAGAAATTACTGTGCTTTACTTAGAGTAACTTTAACCTTTAATCACATTACGCTCAATATTTAATTTTTTGTAGTGATGTTCCTTCTTTCCTTCTGTTGTCACGTTTTCAGTACACTGTAACACGAGTAAAACATTGGATTTTGCCATACATCCAACCTGAGCAAGCTGTAAAATCAGCAGCTTTATGGCTTCTGCTTTAAGATCTCTATTTGGGCATGTTCAGCCACTGAATAGTGAGGGTTGCTAATGACTTTTAATTAAATCAAAAAGCTTTGAGATCATAAACCTGCTGACTTCATTTCCTTTTCCACTGCACTTCAAAAAAGTAATTACTGTACTGCACATACAGGCAAATCTTGCAAAATACCCTCCAGATACAACTCAAAATTAAGACTTATGGTAATGAATAAAGTCAGTTATGTTTTTCAGTAAAGAAATGAACTGAAAATTAGTATATTCTTCAAAGCACATTTGAGAATTCTATTTCTCTTCAGTTTTTAAATAAAAATCCTTAAGACTCTGTGTTTTTGGGCATGGAGAGCATTAATTGTAAATCCAGTTTTCCTTTATCATGATTGCTTTCAATTCTCTGCTGTAAATGTAGGGTCTGTGGTGGTTTTTGAGTCTTTATATTTGTATGTTGGTTTTTCTTCATCATTAAAATCAGATGAAGAGCCTTGACAAGAAACAGGGGGAAAGAATAGAAAACAAGCAGCATGATAGTCACAGGGGGCAAAAAATTAAAGACCAAAAAGATGAAGAACAAAATAACGAAACTACTTTTCTGGTAATTTGACATCATCTCCAACCTCTTCTGTGTCTCTCCCTCACCAACTTTAAAAAAAAAAAATTATTTTCCTTTTTGGGCCAAAAGAAAATTTTGAAGTCAAAAATTGGAAGTTTAGAAATATGAAAGAGTTTTTCTTTTCTGTATAAAGTCTTGTCATGATTACACTATTTTCTGAATTTGGGTTTCAGGTGTATCCGTTGAAAGACTACATTGTTGGACAGAGAGAAGAAATATTTATTGATTAAAAAAAAAAAATCACAGTTTTGTACTTTCTTGTGGAATAATTATCAGTACAAGTATTGTTTTTGCCCAATGCCTTCTTTCACAGTTCCAGAGTTGTCTCCCCCTGCAGTGGTGGGTGTGGGGCATATGGCAGTGCCCATACTTACTATAATTCTCTGTGCACAGGACTCTTATTTTCAGTTGTTCTTAGTAATTTTTTTTGTCATTTAATCTACTTTTCAGCAGGATTTCTTGTGCTGTTTATTCCTCTGTTATAAGCAAGAAGTACATGCCCAATTTTTATTTGTAACCCTCTTACAGACAACAGACAAGCTGACACCTCCTGCCACCCCTGGTACTTGCACAAGTGTTTTTGCCCAAACTCAGAGTGAAAAAACTTGAGATTTTCTTTTGCATTTAAGAACACAAGAAAGCATTTAATCTATGAAGTCAAGGTGCAAGGAAGTCTCATAGCTTAATATCCACTAACTGTATTTCACTTTCTCCCACTCTGAATATCCACAAGAGGTATAATTATCTTAGAACTTAACTCCCCAAACCGCCCTCCCCTTGTTTTTTTCTATAAATTGTTTTAATCCATGTAGGTACTGCCTTCTGGGTTTGTAGACAGCTAACACAATCTTTTGTGCGTGGTTACTTTTGAATTAAGACAACAGTATTTTGGAGACAGAGGAGTGAAATACTTTTGTAGTACTGAGCAACTAAAAAGAAACATCTGCACAAGGTCAACAACCAGGACAGTCATTGCTGGAAAGACTAAACAGACTAATTTTTTATTCTTCTTTTCTTTTTTTTTTACTTCTCCACATTTTTTTATCATTTGTATTTTAACAGGTAGCCCAGAGCAAATGTGTTAAAAACCATAAAATGAACGATCCTGGCTGCCCCTTCCCAGATCTCTGAGCCTCTAACAGCACTGGCTCCTGAGGCAGGGGCTGCTTTTTATGTCTTTAGAAGCCTTAGAGGATTTCTGTTGCTGACCTGGCCACCTTCTCTGTGCACCACTATAAAGCAGCAGCAGCTGCAGTGTCCTGTGGCAAGGACTGGCACAGCCCAGCTACACCTGCACCAAGGGCAGAACCTCCTCCTGTTTGTTACAGCCTTCCCGGGCTGTGCTGCAAGAGGCAGAACAGGGGCCCTTCCACCTCTCTCTGCTCATGAAGGGCTCTGGGTGGTGTTTCTAGGCTGTTTCTACATCGGAGACGCTGATTTTTGAGACAGTGGTGTGTTTTTGTGTAGTTATCAGTAGAGTCTCGAAAGCAAACCAGTTCTTTGCAGAGAGTCTCAAGGTCAGCGCCATGGATCGCTTCAGGGTGATCACTTCATGCACAGGATACTCAAAAAGCTGTTTCTCACCGTGCAGACAGCTTTTCCAACCCCCTGTCTATGTGATATGCCCACACCAGTAGGATGTAGTATCTCCAGCTGTCAGAAATTCTGCTCTGCACAGAAGAAATTCTGTTTGCTTCATTGCAGTTCCAAAATAAAACGTTCTAGAAAGAACAGCCACTGTGTCCCAGTGTTATACCTTCCATTTGCACAGATGAATATAAATGTGAATGTCTTGTACCCTGCAGTACCCCACTGTTTGGCAGTCACTTGAGATTTTAATATGTTTTAGGGTTTTTTTTCTGTGATTTTTTTAGGAGAGCTGAATTAGTCATTCATTTAAAATGCAAGAGAGGAGGCGAGAGATGCAGGTTTGCAGTTAATATTAATTTTATATCAGTTTGTGAAGAGATTAATAATTTGGTATTCAAAAGACACTAGAACATCGAGAAGTACAAAGGATATTTAGAAAATAATGACGCAGATTGTTCTGACATTTATTATGTTCTTGTTTCTAAAATTCTTACTCTTGGAGTCAGGTGAGGTTCTGTGTTCACACATGAAGAAGTCCCCTGTGGACTGGGGCTGTTGCATTACATCACAGTGGAACCTGCTGTGATGGAGGGATTTGGGGGAAACTTTTAATAAAGTAGAATATCTCCATTTTGGTCTAATGTGAGTGATGGTGTGAACTTGAGCAATGCAGCCCGTGGAGAGCGAGCAGAACACCCAGGCTCCCTGTGCTGTGGGATGTCAGCGAGCTGGGGACTGGGGAAAGGAATAGAATTGATTGGAATTGCTCCCTGAGTAGTACAGCTGTCTTCTGCAACTGCTGCTTGTCTTTTCCTCAGCAGTAGCATTGATAACCACACTTCATCTGTCATCTAAGGCTTGTTTTATTGAAAATACTCAGATGGTGTTGGGCTTCTGTTTGGCAGCAGTTACTGAGTACTGATCCCCTTTCAATATTAGAATTTTGTATTAGATTACTGATCATTACCTCTTGAACTGACTAGCAAGAAAACATGAAGACCTGTACTAGACCAGACTAGGAGGGGTTATCTGAAAATTTAAATATTCAACTTAGCAAAAATATGTATCATAGCAATATTTTTTAAAAAAACGTGATGTTTCAGTTAGTTGTTCATACCTAAACTCTCCTGTTCATGCTCTACAGAAATGATATTTTTCCCCTGTAATTTTCAATTTTTTTCTTGAACTATACTTTGGTTTTACTTTATGGTTTTGAATTTGCTTCCACAAAGTACCTTTTTATTTGTGCTACCTTTCCCTTTTGTCTCCGCCCTATTCCTAGAAACAGTAGAGTTTGAGGAGAGGCTGCAAAAATGTTTGCTGCTTATACATCTTGTGGGTTTTTGTCTAGTGAAAATAGTTTTGTAGAAATATTCTAGTGGAGATATTTGGATCCTTTTATCTTTCTGTGTTGAAAAAATTTTGCCTAGCTTTTATAATTTAAAAAAATTCAAATGCATTATAAAAGCTATATACAGAATTGCTACATATAGAGACTAATCTGGGCTCTCCAGAGGCCTCTTAAGAGGCTCTCCCTCTTAATATCTGAGGAATAAATATATTCTTGTCAAATATTTTAAATTGATATTAATAGTAAAAGTTTATAAACATCTTTGAGTTTATAGGAGTACCTAGAGCCAGTGTTAGAAAGTGCATTCTGAGCTTTCCAATGGTGTCATGGACCAAAAGTCAATTGCATAAACATCACTCCTTACCAGGCATTTTGGCTGCAGATATCTCTAGAAACCTCTGCTTTTCCAAATGAGAATGAGTGACAACAAATTACTGCTATTGAAATGATAAAAAAAGGGACGATAGGAGGAATTCCTCCTATTCTATAGGAGGAATGAAAACGTTAAAATTGGCTTTTTGTATTTAAATATTTCCATGGAAATGGGGTAATAACTCTGGCCTTGTAGAAGCAAATATCTCTGCCCTGGATTTGCCCACCCAGTGATGGTGAGGTGAATTTCCCTCTGCTCCAGCTGCAGGGAGCCCCATCTCACTCGTGTGGTTCTGTTTCCTTTTGCTGATAAAGAAGCTCAGGCTTTCTTTATGCATCCTTGTTCTTCCTGGGGAGCTGCCACCAGGGAGGAGGGAGGAATGCACAGAGGCTTCCAAGGTGGTGCTTAGCTCTGGCTGCTGCATGGCTGCAGAGCTGCTGTGCATAAAGTGACTTCTGTGTTGCGAAGCAACCTCACAGAAGCATCCTTGGAGAGCAGCAATGTGCAGATAGCCAGGACTTCCCAGCGGTGGCAAACCTGGATTTCTTTTTTAATGTACTTCTGTTAACTTCTAAAACAGTTTACACCACAGCTGTACTGTCAGCCTGAAACAAGTAGGATCAGCAAGCAGTGAAGAAGAATGAGGTCTATACATGAACAGCCATAAATGCAATTGGCATATAACCTTTGAGTATTGTGGGATTGTGGGTTTTTTTTTTACCCATTTATTCTAAAACATACATAATTCACTCTTTCCAGACAAATTATACAGTGCTCAGTCTCATTAACTACTCACTCCCTGCTTTACTTCCAAGGAAAGCAAGCTCCATTAAACACTTAATGGTGTTCATGGGAAGCAGAGGCAGAAAACAGGCTGATAGGGGGGTGTTCTCTTCTTGACTGCACAGACTGTTAGGTTCAATGCAGAAAATAAAGTTGGACAGGGTCATTTAAAAAAAAATGAATCTGTCTATAGTCCTAAACAAGTTCTTTGTGTAGGGGTGATTTTTGTTCTGCAAGATGTAAATGGCTGGAAATAGGAGCAAGACTTTCAGCTGGTGAAGAAGAGGGCAGGTGGAGGTGCCTCCTATGACTCCCGTTTTTTCTGGTTGCTGGGTGCCTGGGGGCTGGGTGAAAGCACCTGAATTCTTCTCACCTTTGTTAGGGTAAAGTGGACTACCACAGCTGAAAGCACAGGGTGAGACATCAGAAACAAACCTGAGATTACAAAGTTGAACAGCAGGGGAAAACATGTCATTTCCAACTGTGATAAAGGAGAGCGAGAGCAAGGAAGCTTTTAGAAGATATTGAAAAATATCGAGGTTTTGACAAGCTGATGAAAAAGCTGGAGGTGGTGATGCTGAGAGTGGAGGGTATCTGGGATCAGGCAGAAAGTGCCTGAGTAGAGAGTAGGACTCCTGAGTTTGCTGTGATAAGCTACTACTGTAAATAAAAATCTGTGTGTGAGTAAAGCCACCAAGTGAGTGCAGAGGGGTGAAGTATGGAACACTGAACACTGCAGGATATTAGAACAGACTCCAGGCAAGGTGGGAGACAGCACTAAACATTAATGGACTGTTGAGATGTAGAAGAGGAATACACAATGAGGTGAAAGCCAGACCAAGGGAAGTTTGAATAGGAAGGAATTTCCAGGAAAAGGTCAATTTTAGAGACACAGAAGAATTAGCTCAGAGAAATGCTTCATTGTACTGTAATTGTGGCCACTAAAATGTGTTCAGGTGATAGTCCATGTGCTGTTCTGAGAGATGGGTATGATTGCACAGTTTGCTGTAAATTACCATTACTTGCATACGTACAAAATTCATCAGTTACCTGATTGAGGGTCTCTGGGCAGCAGCTTTCAAGAAATCATAGAAAAGAGCAGGCCTAATGTCAGGTCCTGTCCCTGCTCTGTGCTCTCTTCACACAAAACTTGAACAGAGGATGAATTTACTGCATTATATTTGCTCTTTGTTCTAGGATCCAAGTATTTATTTCATCCCATTGATGCTTAATACCCATTAGTTAGTAGTGCAAAAAGCATTTCATAGCTATACAAACATGAAGCTTAATTTTCTTCTAGCTATTTTGTCCACATAACTCTTCTGGCAGTGCTTTCTCGCTATCTTTCAAAATCAGGAAATAAAAATGAAATAAGAATACACTACTCGTCTCTTTTGTATCTGCAGTATAATCAAAGGTCATTAGATAAGACTAATGCCATATCCTGGTGGTTAAATAGCTGCTAGAGGTGAAATAGAGGTGAAATAGCTGTTCTGTTACTACAATAATTTGACTTGCTTATGCCAAGAGATGTGGCTTGGTAAATGTTACCTCAGTTACAGCAGTTACAAACAGCTCTATTTTCTCATTAAAAACATGCAAAAAATGTCTGATGTTGTAAAACTTATTAGATGAAAGTTTTCTGCTGAAAATCCTGTGAATTCTTCTTAAAAAAAAGTATTTTGGAAAATAAAACGTTGCATTGTATGATTTCTTGTTGGCAATGTGGTTTCTGTGGGCAATAGATGGATATTTCAGGCTGCTCCTGCCACTGGCCCTCTAGGATGCTCCATACATCTCAAAGCAACACATATATGTGAAACTATGGGGCAAAAAAAGAAGAAATTTTTCTCCTTTGTTTTAGAAATTTTTTTTAATAATATAAAATGAAGCCTAATAAGTGTTTACATTTTCCCCATTGGAGGCATTTAATTAGACATATTTGTTGGGAACACTGACACAGGTTTTATCCGCTTGATTGTTAAAATTATATTATAATTAGGTGTCACATCATGAAAGCTCTTCTGCAACAGACTTTAACTACTACTATCAGATTTCAAAATTAATTTCCAGAAACTAATACTAACCAGGCTGTTGAATATTCTTAGAATTCCAAAGTGTAAACAATTCTCATGATAGCACTTCTGTTGCCATAATATTAATTAATTTTTAAGCAGGATACAGCATGTTGTAACATGAAGAGATGATCTGGTGTTGTAAAAAACAAAATACAGGCTGAAAACACTTTGCAATGGTGTATATTTTAAGTAACTCTTTCAAACAACACATTTCAGTTATGATGCTCATCATGGAAGAAGCTTTGATTTAGCATGTGGGCACAATGCAATTAAAATGAGAAAATAGATTTTTAAGTAAGTGGTAGCATTCGCAGGCAACTGGGAGGCTGAGACTTCATCTGCAAGTCCTGATCCTTCTTGCCAGATCAGCTGAGGAGTTACTGTATGAAGTGGCTGTCGAATTACATGCTTTAGCAGTCTTTGTAATTGAAATGGTTGCACATAATAACTGTATCATGTCTGGATTCTCTGTGTCTAATGCAGAGCTGGGATAAATTTTGATTTGTCTTGTACAGTTCATGTTCTTTGCTGGAATACTATAGTATTCATGAAGAAGTGGAATATTACACCCTCAATAAATGTCATAAAGTTTTGTTGTTGTTGCTGTTATGTGATTTGCTTTAATTTTTTATTTTTTTTTAAGAATTTTTGTTTCAGTTCTTGAGAAATTTAAGCCAAAACACCAAATGAAAAACTACTAAGGTGGATCTAGGCAGCTGTGGTAAACAGTTAAAAGAAATAGTTTCCTTCATCTGTACTGGGAATTAGAATGTAGTAAATTGTAAAATTTAGAAGTTCTTTGTCAGTCCCTGTAACTTCAGTGGAGCTGCAGTGCTGGGGTGTTTCAGATGCTGTGGGCAGAGGGAATGCTCTGAGCTGGCACCTGGGAGCAGGTGTGAGGCAGAGATGGGCTTCACCCACCTGTGTGACAGCAGAGTTTTGTGTCTGTTTCAGCCTGTTTGGTGATATCTCCGATGTGTCCTGGTTTTGTGAGACCTGTGAGAAGCAAGGAGGAGGTTAATTACAGACATGAGCCACAGGGTAACGTCTTCCCCCGCTCTGTAGAGCTGCAGGCTGATGCAGCAGTTTATCAGGCTGCAGGGTGCTCAGGTTCCCATAAACACAGCTTGGAGCACTACAAGAACCAGCTGCAGGCTAAGGAAATGGGACTTGTGGATTGTTTTATTCCTAATGTTCATCTTTTGTCATAGTCTTTATTCTTATTTCCATTAATTGTACCTTGCTGTGTTACCCCTTACCTGCTTTTTCTTTCTTTCCTACATCCGTACTTTTTTTCAATTGATATCAGTGGTTTTTAAACAAACTCTTGCTTGCTCTTCTGTGTTGTTACAAAATAAGAATACTGGAAAAGCAGAGAGCATGTGCAGGGCTTTCCTTTCACTGAATGTGTAGCACCAAAGAGTTGGATTACAGAAGTTTCTGTAGGCTGATTTGCCTCTGTAGTTGTCAGAGGGCAAAGTGAAGGTAGATCATGGTGAAATTGTGTCCCAGGGAATGATGGTGAAACCTCTGCTCTTTTATATTAATGTTGATTTCACAACCCCAACATTAGTTACTAACTGTTAATAAATATAACAAAGGCAGAGAGCAGCATCCCTGGACCAAAACTCTGCTCAACAGCGGTGCAACTGAAGAGTCTTTCTAGTACTGCTTTCCTGTTCTTCAACTATTTTGGCAATTTTATAAGAATACATGCTTTCATCAAGGGAAATGTCTAACCTGCTGGTGTGGGTGTCTATTGCATGCCTGCACATCTGGTTGCAGTGGAGTATTTGCCATTGCCAGGTTTATTTGCTATTGCCATGTTATGAGAGAGACAAAGGAGCCCCCTGTGTTTAGGCACCTGAAAATCCCCATGTCATACTGGCTCATGGCTGGACTCTCACTTGAGGCAAATAGATGGTCCAGGATATTTTTCTTCTGTGCTCTGAAGTTGTAATTTTTTTATCTGATCGAGTCACAAAGATTTTTGTTAATGAAGATTTGTGAGGTCACTGTAGTGACATCCCCATATCAGACAGTACAGATGGAACAGGAGATATGGATGAAATATGATAACTCTTTGTCTGGTATAAACATCATCTGTGCTGTGTTTTCTAAAAATGTTTTACAAATTTTTTCCTGCATCTGGACTGTCCTGTGAAATCACCAGACTGTTGTCCTCAAATGCCCTTGGAAGTAAAAAGACACTTTGAAGCTTTTTGTGGTCAAATAGCTTTAATTTTATGTGTTAATTCCTTTCATTTATATTTATTCTGTTTATATTTACATATAAATGTAAATTGAATGGAAATTAAACTATTCAAAATGAAAGTTGAAATGGAACATTTCTGCCTTCTTCAATTCACAAGATAAAAAATATTCATTTCATACATTTCCACTGCAAGATGTTTTAGATCAGATTTGATCAAATTCTTTTATGGAAAATTATTCCATTCATTTTTTTTCTAACTGTGGTTTCAGCTATGAATACTGGAAAAATATTGAAAAACTCCAGTATATGAAATCTCTTCTGTCTCTAATATTGTTTTAAAATGATGGGATGTTAGAGCTAGAAAATAGTTTTGCTTAGAATGGTTGAAGAATAATATATGAGATATATAAAGTGACAGGTAAAACTCTTTCAAATCACAAATTAATACAAAATTCTTTTGGAATACCGTGAAATTAATGTTAATTTAGATTTATTGTTTGTAATGTGGTTAGGGTTATTGTGCAATATGTGTGGTTCTTTGCTTTGTTCATTTCCTGAATGCACATTTCCTCAGGTCATCCATAAGGAATGAATTTAAAAGTTCAGGACAGAGGCATATATTGCATTTCTTAAACAAAAAGAGCAACCATGTAAACTGCTAATATTAGCTGGTTGTTATCTTCTGGATCTAGGTTATATGGCACGTATTTTTGTATATTTTTGTATGTTTTATTTTGCTATATCCATTAGGGTTTTTTTATAAACATTTCTGCGCTCAGCTTTGGGGACATTTGCATGTACTACAATCCCTGACTTGATTAAGGCTCGTTAGGAGCTATCAAATATGAATCTTTATTTAGGATAGTCAGGAACTATAACCCCTTCTCCTTTCAGGTCAAATATTTCACAACACTCCATTACGACTACAAATATTTTCAGTCTTCTGGAGCATATATGAAGTCCCAAGATTTATTAAGCTATGAATCTTGGGTACAGGCAAGTCATCCTGAGTGGTGGTGTCTGCTAAGGACTTTGATTGCAAATGGAGGGAGAGGTCTGCACATCTTCTTTCCCAATATGGCTGGGAAACATCTACTGAACTCTTCTTCCCTGTCTTTGGCAGCACTAGAAGTGTCACCATCCTGCCTTGACACAGACTTGTATTATTGCAACATGCTTAGAAATCAAGCAAAAGCAAGTCCCACCTTCCCTGTCTCTGCATCATCCTACTGCTTTCCCCCCAGCTCTGTCTTCTAGTTTCTCTTCTCTTGATTTTCTATGTTTAGAAAAGTCTATTTCCTATTGATTGTCTTTTGTCTTAAACATCTCCTTCTTTCAAAAATGTGCTGCTTTCTGTACATCAATCCACTGGATTAGGAAATATTGGTTCTGCCCTGGTGCATTGGGAACAAACAGCCCATCACAAAATCTTCATTCCCAGACAGATTCTTTTTACTCCACAAAGACAAAAATGGACATGAACCTTGCTTTGTTCACTGCCTTTTATACTCCTTCTTCAAAGTTTGCCTGTGGGTTCATTAGAAAAAAGTATTAAAAAAACCCAACAAAAAAACCAAAAAAGATTCTGATCTAAAGTTGTTGGCATCTTCAAAGTACTGCTGGTCAATGGTACTGATCTTTTCATGCAGACAAGGATAGATCTAGCTAATATTTAATTCCTAGGATACAAAGACTTCTGCATAATGGATAGAATGAATGTATTGCTTGTGATATTCATATCTTCCCTTATAGCAGTCTTCCAGCACCTAAAAAGGGCTACAAGACAGCTGGAGAGGGACTTTTTGCAAGGGCATGTAGTGATAGGACAGGGGTTGATGGCTTTAAACTGAAAGATTGCAGGTTTAGATTGGATATTATGAAGAAATTATTTAGTGTGAGGGCAGTGAGGCATCAGAACAGGGACGTTGTGGCTGCCCATCCCTGGAAGTGGTGGGGCTGGATGGGGCTTTGGTGGAGATGATTGTAAAGGAGCCTTTTCCATCATCTTCATTTGCTCCAACCATCCTGGGAGTGGAAATGTTTTAAGATGAGAAGTGGTTCAAGCCTGTAGTGGTTTTAACTGAGAGGAGGAGTTACAAGGGTTTTACTTTCTGGGAGTGCTGCTGGAATTCCTTGGTCGGTGTGTCCACGGTGTCTTGTTGAGTCAGACCCCATTCTAGAGCATGGCTTTTAATGTTGGCACACCAGGCCTGCTGACCCAGGGCAGCTCCCACAGCTGAGGTGTCACACAACCAAAAAAACCCCAGCCAAGACTGTAATGAAGGGATCTTACTGTAATCATCCCACTTCTCTTTGGAATACATGGAGCCTGTGCTGGGCTCTTCAGCCCAAACCTCTCCGTGATCAGCCATTCCAATGCTCGCTTGGCTGGGAACAGGGCCTGGCAATGCTCTCAGGCTGAAAGGCCACCAGGCTGCACCATACACAGCACCAAATGCCACTTTTTATTTACTTCTTTGGAGAGGAAATGGTAGGAAAAGGCAATACATAAGAAATAATCATGTTTTGTGCCTCTGAGGAGACTGATTCTGTGTGGGAAGACCCCAGCATGGGCCAGCAGCTGCAGGGGATGGAAAGGCCCAGATGCACTTGTGCACATGAAAGGAGACTGTGGATTTCCATGTCTCACACATGGAAGACCAGGATCTGTTATTGAGCTCTGGTTATTTTACTCCTGCTGAAAGGAGTAGAGAGCAAGCCCTCACATGCTGGCTCCCTTCCTTGGGGGTGAGTTATTTCATGTACTTTCCTTTCCCGAACTCTTCCCATGGTGTCAGATGCTGCCATGGCCTCTTATCAGTGGCTGTGGACAAACTGTCCCTTCTGGCCTCTACTACACTTCCTGCAGTATCCAAAATGCATTTCTTAATATGCTGTGTCATATTTTTGGGGTTGCTTTTTTCTTTCATTCTTAAAATCAGAAAATGAGTGCATTTAACCATGAAAGCAGGTACAAATGTATTTCTATTAGTGGGTAATAATGAAAAGTCAGAGAGATTAATGTGCTGTTGCTGTTTATTCAGTACTGCATTGCTTGTGACTAACTACAATGGATGAGACCTTCTTCCTGCCTCGTTAAATAAGTTAATCATGTAAATCAGGAGGAAAAACATTTTGGGTAGAGTGAGTACAAGTTGAGCATCAGATAAGCAGTTTTTACCACCATGTGTTAAAGAAGATTTGACAACATACAGGTGTCCCAACTACAAAACATTAACATCAGTCTTCTGTTATCTCTAAAGTAAATGAAAACAAAATTAAAAGGTTAAATGGGTGCTTGTTTCAATCAGGAGTACATGGCCACTGACTGAAATTTCATTCAGAGAAAGCTCTAAAGGGAATGGAAATTCTTGAAGAAGACAAATTATAATGTACATTGCAATATATTCTGAAAACTTTTATGGCTTTAAAATTGTGAATCAAAAGCACAATTCATTATCTGTAAAGTTGGATTTACTAAAACTTCCAGCTATTGCTTTCCCAGCTTACCAAAAAACATGCACAGATTTAAACTCTGGGTTTGAAGCCAAGGGAATGAAAATGTAAATAGGGACAAAATCTTGACAACCTGGGAAGGAATAGGAATAAAAATGTTTAGATTAAACTGGCAACATGGTGATAAACAAGTGTAGCTCTCAGGATTACAAGACAGAATTAGGAAAAATGCACCATGTTATCTGACCATTTGTCCAAAACACTTTCTAAGCCCAAGCAGAGCTGCTGAGACTGAAGAAACTTCAGGTTCCAGTAATGTGATTTTTAATCAGACCGAGTGCTTGCATTTTGTGATTGCAGATGGAATGGAAGACATTTAAAAATCCTATTTTTTTGAGCTCAGGAACTGCTGAAATTGTTATTTCTGTCATCACAGGATTTTTAATTCAGAGGCTTCAGATAAAGAAACCCTAACAGCTGGCTACTTTAATTCCAGCACAAGAATAAAATGGCTGTGGAGATAATTTTCAGCAGTTGGATTAAAGGATGTAGAAGTATTGGAAAAGTATTGCCTTCCTTCCTTTGTTTTCAATTAAAAAAATAAATTTAAATCCATTATGGCATTTTTTTAGAGATGGCAGTGATCACAGGGTAAACAAATAGGGTTCCCTAAGAAAGGATATTGAGAAAATGGCAACACTTCATTGGTTGGAAGGAAATGAGTATGGATCTGAAGCAGAAGTTGCTGAAAACAATGGAAGATACTCACTGGTTTCAGTGAAATTTGAGTAAGGCTCAAGAACTTGATCTGGTATTACCTAATTAAGTTCCTGATGGCTTATTTGACCCAAAAAATGGTACTGATGCTTAATTGCTGGAACAATACAGAGATTTAAAACAAAGTATTGAAATAAAAATGGCCATGCCTTTGCAGCAGGCTTAATCTACATTTCAAATCAGAAAAACTTATTTTTAGGACCAAAGCCTATCCTCACACTTCTGAGTGACACTGTAGAAGCTAGTGTTTGGCATTTATTTATTTCTTTTTATATCAAACATGTATAAAATTAGATACCAAAACTTGCTATTAGATTAACTCTCATTGATTTTAGCCCATATTTTTATACCTTTTAATTTCATAACAGTAATAGATGGAAATTAATTGTGGCAGTGGGTAATGATGAAACAATTGTAATTGTTTTAAAGTTCTGTCCTAGACTGGAGTCAGAGAATACCTGGAGGTTTTGTTCTAGCTGTTTCTCTTTGGTCTTGATGCTCCAGGTTTGGGGAAGTTTTTATTTTGTAGCTTCAATGTAGGAAAAGTCAAAAAGTGAAAATAGAGAGTGGAAATGGGGCCAGCCAAGTACCAAGCTCACCTTCCAATGTGGCTGTGGTCAGATCAGTCCTCTTTTCTTAATTGAATTTTGCTGGGGTTTGGATTTGTCTGAGAAGAGGACCTACCCCAAAATAAAGGTGAGATTGTGTAAGAACACCTGTCCTGATGACATTTCTATTCAAGGTGATAGTGGCCAGAATGCCTCAACTTATGACATTTGTAGTATTGTAGGCAGAAATGTTTTCAGAACAGTTACTGACATTTTGACATTCCTGAAACTAATCCTTAGCTTTATTTCATCCCCAGTGACACTTTTGTTCAACTGATAATTGAAATAATATACAACTCTATTTTCTACTGTAAAAATAGGTGCAGATATGATATTTTCTTCTGTTGCTTTCTTGTAGCAGTGCAAGCTGTAATACATTATATGGCTTACAATGACAAAAAATTATGTTTTCAATTTGGTAAGTCATTTTCAATTGAAAATATAATGCATTCCTGCATAAGACATATTGCTCTGTGGCAGGCTGTAAGTATCAGGGAAGTCCCACTATATCTGAAACAACATAATTAACACTCTTTGTTCATGATAGGCAAATAAACAACCAAGGCAGGCCTTTTCCAGTGATGGATAGCATCTTTATTAAAGAATTAATCTAGATCTCAAAGCAGGATCTATCTAGTACATAAATCAGGGCCTTGTGGTTCCATTTATGGTTCCTTTTACAACCTAAGTGTTAAGTTTATTGCCATATAGCCCCATAATTCATTGTTGAGGGATGCCAAGCCCTGGTCTTCCTTCTCTGTATTCTCTCTGCAGATGGAGACACTTTCAGTTCACAGCACCAACACCAATTTCCTCTGTTCTTAGCAAGTAGCTTGAATTCTTAGTGCCTAGTGTCAATGATATAACTCTATTGAGAAGGTTAAGTTGTGCTGATGAAATGTATTTATGTATGTGAAGTATTTATTTTCCTCAAACCACATGCAAAGTCAGGATTGCCCTGCCAGAGAGCTGCCCTTGTCCTCCTGAGGCGGTCAAGTCTGGAAGAACAGAGGGGTTCCATGAAAGCTGCAATGATTTATCAGCTCACAATTGGAGATGATGGGCCTAAATATTCTATTCCAGCTTTTTGGTAGCTGCCATGGTCTGTGAAAACTTTTCTGAGCACCTGTGGACAACGTGTATTTTCTCTGGTCTGTTGTGCATGTTGCACGTGCTTGGAATCAAGCAAAGGCTTTTTCCTTACCTGCCTTAATTTCAAGGTGGGCAATTAGAACGAAACATTGAAAGCTGTATTTCAGCTTTCATTGATTAGTAGATCAAACAGAGGCACAGTGTCAGCTCACTAGATGCGTGTGTGGATGCTGAAGTGGAACCAGTGGAAACCTTTGCTTTGGGGCCCAGAAAGGCTTTTTGCCTCACTTTGTAGGTTAGAATGTTCTTAGGGTAAGGTTTTTAGGTTATTTGGACTTTTTAATGTTTATAATATTTGGCTGTGAGCACACTATTTGATGATTTACTTCAGAACTAAGTGATGTTTCTATACCTTGATGTTCAGTGGATTATCTGAGAGTGTTTTTGTTTAAAGAATTATGAGATATGGGAGATAGTTGGCTATGAAAGGTGACATCAGCTGTCATTTCAGATTGTTGCCAAATGCACATAGATACATCTGCAGGGATTATACTCTTGAACTGGAAAGTTTCCAGGAAAAATGTAGCAGAGCTTTAATTAAAAAAAAAAAATGCTAATAGTGTTTTAGTGAAAAATGAGATTTAAGAAAGCATTTTAGAAGTTTGTTTACAAGAGTCTCATACAGTTGCTTCTGCTCATTAGGAAATGCCAGTGTAGAAGTTTTTAGTCCACAAAGATACATCAAGGAGAAGGAAATGGATTATGTAAGTATTAGCAGTGAAAAAACTGCATTCTACATATGTAAACTCTTCAAAATGCATACCAGCTTTCACTTCTTACTTTGTTTGGGATCTTGAAAGAAGGAAGGCCCAAAGAAACATCACATCCTTTTTAAGGAGAATTTTTTTGTTTGCATTTAGTTTTGAGAAGGCAGTGAGCAAGTGAAAAGTTTACCTAATCTGGCAGCTGTGGAGTAAATTGTTGGGTGGTTTTCAGCGAAGGTAAGGGAATAAGAGTTCTATTCTGTATAGCCAAGCTATGCTACTTTCAAAGAATATGGATGTAAGATACTGTTAACATTTTTAATATGAAAAGGCTTATGATTCTCAAAAATCAATAACTTCTGTGATTTTACATGGTGGCATCACATAAAATGAGGCCCAGATTTCTGAAATAAAAAAATGGATTTTGTGTAATGCAAGTTAAAGGTCATTTGTTTTGATTAAAGGTGTCCAACATTGTGTTATTTTCAAATAACTCCCTTCTGGTTTGTGCACACTTTTTCATGTATGGGATATCCCAAGTCAGAATCTGAGTTCACATCTGCTGACTGAACATCAGGAGTTTTTGTGCTTCACCTTGATTTTTCAATACCATTGACCAAATTCAGTGGGTTTCTGTTTCAAATGCCTTACCTGGAGGAGGTAATGACGTGGGCATTTAGTGAATGTTTGCATAGCAGCACCTCTGCTTCCTGGTGATAAATGATTTCAGCATACTGAAATATAGGTAAATTCGAAAAATAATGAACTTTCCGTTTTCTAAGAACTTGGAATTTTAATGAAACACCATCTGGTAAAAAAGCAGTGTGCTGTAAAACCCTTTCTGTCCTGAAACTCAGAACACCAAATCTGGACTAGAATAATCCACATGGATATTTTTAATAAGTTTAATACTGTGTTTTCCTGCCTGTTTGAAAAAATAAATTTCTTGTTTTGGTGCATCTTGCTTATATTACTTGGAATAAGGAATGTCACAGCTCAAGCAACATTATCTTCAACTAAGGAAGCCATAGCCTTTTTTCCCCTTAAATTACTGATGTAAAAACATTCCCAATGAGAACCTGTGCAGCTAAACTGTACCCAGCAAATCAAAACCCTGTCTCAGGAGGTGTTTGAAATGTTGTATGCACAAATTAGGGTTCACCCAGATCATCATTCTGCAAAAGGTTCTTTTCTGAGTCAGCCTGGTGTGCCAGCACCGTCCCTTTCTGTTGTGACAGGGTTTTGCAGGAGCACAGGAACCATCTGCTTGAGCCTGCCTGCAGCAGCAAGGCCACACGTGATGTTGGTACAAATTATAAATAATACATTAGTATGCAACATGACAGGCTCTGACAGTGGGGCTGGACAAGTGCTGTAAGTCTGCATGAGAAATAAAACTTTGGTAGATGTGCAGACCAGCAAAGAATGGCTTCTTCTGTATGAGCATTTATTATAAAAGCATTACATGCTTTGGATTAAATAAAAGTATTACAGTTCTTTCATAGGAAGCTGTTTTAATTCCTATTTTGTTTCCATAACTTGCTGCATAAATTGTATTTTCTCTATAAATTCTCTCTGGTTTAGGCTTTGCCTCCTGGGGTTTTAATTTATCAGACTTGTCATTTCTTGACTATTATCACAGATTGAAATGTACAGTAGGCACCTGGAGGGTTTTACTTTTTTCCATCCTTGGGCTTTGAAGAAATAGGACCATCTGGCCTGTAGGTCTGGAAGCATCAACATTCACTCATTAAATGTGTCTGAAGCCCTCACTTTCAATCTGCCTCATTTAGCTACCTTAGGACTCTTGTTAGGGAGTCTGTTGTTTTCACCTGTTGTTTACAAGCAGTTTAAATGTGTGCTCCAAACTTGAGGAAAACATCTTCTATACCCATCTTAATCTTTGTGTTTTAGTACCATTTGGCTACTCCTGGAATAAGAGTCTGGGGTTAAAGTATGGTGACATTTCTAAAATTTCATTCAGCATAATCAGAAACATTCAACATTTCAGTAATGTTATCAAATGCAAAGGCTTAAAGAGGACCCTGCTGGGTTGTCTAATGGGTGCTTCTCAAAACACAAATGGCAGGGAAGTGTCTGCTTCCAGTGACATTTGCTGGTAAAAATCCCTGTGAGATGTGCCTTTACTGTGTCAGACAGGGCTCGGGTGCAAAAAGGAATTCAAAGGGGAGAGCTCAGCTCTCTTGTTGTGTCTGAGAAAGCAGCAAAATTTCTGCATTGGAAGCAAAAACGTGTTCTAGTTGTGAATTAACTAAAGACTGTGGAGTACTGTCATCTTGCAGAGTATTCCTGGGAGAAGTTAGACCCCAGAAAGCAGCTTTGTTTTGATTATTAGCAGTAACTTACCTGCCTGTCAGGAGATGGTGACAGGTTGAGAAACCCCCTTCTATTTTGTGTGTGCTTGAAGAGTTGACAGCAGTTTATTGTGAACTCAGCAATTATGTAATTGCACTCTCTTGCTAATGCAGTTTTTATTTTTCTTCTCTCTGTAGTTAATAAATACTTTAAAAACTTTAAAATAAAAGTTAAAAACGTTTAAATAAAAGAAAGTGTAAAATTCAAAAAAAAACCCCAAAATTATTAGCTTTGCCAAGTGAATGACTTTGTGTGCATTGAGGCTCAGTGCTAGAGCAATTATTAGAGGCATTTAGGCCAAACTTCCTTCTATGGAGGGGGAAAAAAGTCTCCTACATAAAAGAAAAAGAGCCTGAAAATGCGGTGCTGTGAGGTTAGCATGAATAAGGATTTAGTTTAATCTGGAGACTCTCAGGATCAATGAGAAATTTCAATAGGAGCTTCTCTACAACACAGATCAGAGCACTTTTACTGAGGTGAGGTCTGTATTTTCACAACCACAGTAGTAGCTTTAATAACTAGGAATACTTAGAGAGTCAGAATAAATATTGATGTTCTCTCCCTTTCTTCATTTTTCCTGATAATCATGCAGAACTATCATTTCCTCAGAATAAAAGTAGATTTGCCAGAGCTTCGGAATGTACAAACCATTCCTGTCTCTTTGTACCCTTTAGGTCTCTCTTGATGTAATTTTGTGTTGATTGTCGTATTTTCACTGAAGGAAATAGCTCTCAAAATTAACATTTTGTGAGATGGTTCCAGCAGACCATAAAATACACCATGACTATATGTAAAAAATATTATTTGGTTTATTGTTCTAAGCTGTTACAAATGTGCATCTGAGTCATGCATCTTTCTGTAAAACTCAGAGGAGTGGGGTGAAGGTAAAGCTGTGGAGTTTTACCTCAGTCTCCAGTTACCCCCTTGGCAGTACCATGAGGTGCCCTGTGGGTCAGCTCTGTAACCCTGCCCAGCATTCCTCAGCAGCCTCTGCTGCCCCTGTACAGCTGCTATGAAAACTTCTGTGCCTCTGCAGAGAGAGATCTGACTTCTCCATCCTCTGGAGAAGGCGTGAGCAAAGCCAGTGCTCTGCCCTTCAGCCTCATGCCATCAGCGGGCTCTGGGTCATGCCAATTTTCATATGAGCAAAGAGCAGGATAGGTGGTGGGCCCAGTTTATCAGTTTACTTAGAAATATGATTTGGTAGTAAATTTCTTGACCTGACTCAACAGTCTCTTCCTAATCAGTCTGCCTTTTGCTGTTTTACATCTATTTTTTCCTCTGTGTAACCTGCTGTCATGCAAGGATGTGTATGACACCTCAAGTGTAAGTGTTTAACGGAGAGGAGGTCACTGGGGGCTGTGAAGGGGATGGTGGGAGTGAAAAGGAGGCACTCCTCATGCACCAGATGTCAAAAGTCTCTGTTCTTTACTTCCAGCTTCAGTAAAGTCTTTCTTTAGGCTGTCTCCAAATATGGCAAGCCTCTTTGTACAAGAAATAACCGTTCTGACTGCCAAATTCCAAAATACTTTTTTATCCTCCTTATTTAGTGACCCGTAGCATCACTTGGTCTGTGAAGGGGAGAAGGAAATTCTTCTGCAGAGAAGTTATTTTTTTTAGTGCAGCAGTCACAACTCATGAAACTCGGCCCTGCTCTAACTCCCAAATTTGTGGCCAGCAATTAGGAAAGCTCAGCTGGCGGGGATTTGGAGTCATTTCTCCTATTCTTCTACCATTATTAGTATTCAGCTTCTGTCTAAGTTAAATCCAGCAGGCAGGATGAAATGTTGGTGCTTTCTTCCAAATCAGTAAGTAAGGCACTCTCGGAGCCATGTGCATCACCTGCTGCCAGAGCCTGCGGACAGATCCCCAGCACAGCGAAGCAGAGAGCTGAACAAAAGCTGTCATTTAACCCTGGTGCTATCCTTGAGGGCTTCCTAGCTTCATAGAATGATTTTTGGCCTGTGTTATGATGATTTGGTACCTGAATGATCTGTGCACCTCAGGCAGCAATGGCGAGGTAAAGTGGCTGAAATAGAAACCAGTGGCAAATACCTGTATCCGCTTTTAGTGTTGTACCAGTCTCTCTTTCCAGATCTTCAGCTGGAGTATGAGAATTAAAGAATAAAATTAATTTAATTAATTCTTGATTTCTAGTAGTTATAGGAAATCATTCATTGAAGTATTGCATGAATGGGAATTTATAGGGTTCAAACAAAAAGAAAGTTTCACGATTGGTTAGGGATGAAGCATCAGCTCCCATCTCTAAAGAGGGGTTTGCACTGAGGGAATCTGTTTTATGAATGGTAAAACTGAGGCATAAAATGATGCACATCCTTCTGTGCAGACTTTCATCAGCCAGGACCACTGTGCCCGAGAAGCACAGAGCTTGTTCTGCCATATGCAGCTGGGCTGTGCAGCTGCTGTTGCTGAAGTGCTCAAGGTGGGAGAGACTGGAATAAACTCAGTGTTGAGATAATTTGCACATGAGAATTCATATTTCCAAGTACCTCAAAGCTGACAGATCACTGCTAAAATAGAAAATTGCCTGTGAGGTAGGAGAGTCAGCTGAACAGCCTTAAAAAAAAAAAATTAAAAAAAATGTGTAACTTTGAATTTTCCATGTTCTTTTTATGCCTCGGACATTAATCTGATGTCTTACAGTTTTTCCAGGGAAGTCTGTACCAAAGTCTTTTAAATTACGTCAGTGTACAACTAGAGTGAGGACAGAAGTGGGATTCTTAGAAAGAAAGCATTGTTTTAGCTGTAAATCAATTCAAAATTAACAATAATACATAGTAACACACTTCATCGTCTATTGCAGCTGGCTACTTGTGAGTGTGCAAGAGTTTAATGCATGCTTTTAGCAGCTGCTTAGACTGCAATAAAGAAGGTTAGATCAGTACAAACACTATCTGAACTTTTATACTTTCTATAGGAAATATCTGAAATACAGTATGAACTGTGGTGGGTTGAATGAGTGTCCAGGCAGTAATGAGGGCTGACAGCTGAAACCATCCATTATATTTCAGACTGGTTTGTGTGCCCTTCAGCTGAGGCAAATCCCAGAACTTGGTACCCTGCTTGCATTACAAAAGGATAAGTTAGGAGTTACTGTCCTGGTGCCAAGTTAACACCAGACTGAACCTGGCGAGGGTGGACAGAATAGAGCCCTCTCTGTTCACCCGTGCCTCATGAATGTGAGCAGGATCTTGCTCTGCTTTCAAACAGAGACAGAAAAATGCACTGTTCACTCTGAATCTGCAAAACCATATGAAGTGAAAACCTCCAGTTTCTGCTTGCTCTGTCAGATGAGATAAAACTCCAATGAATATAAATCCAGGAATTCAAGTAAAAACGTGACTGTTCCTTGGTGTACCGGAAAAACTAAGGCAGAGCATCATGTTAATTAGCATTAATCACAGACAAATTTTTCTGTCTGATAAAAATGTGAGTAACAAATAGCAGGTACCAGAAGCTCTCATTAAAATTTAAATCTTTTCACAGTGGTTTTTAACAATATTTTGAAGTCCACGGGAACAGATAATGCAGGGTTGGACACCTGCCACTCCTCAGACCAGGAGGAGGTATCCAGAAGTTTTCCTCCAGCACAGATGCCATTTTTTACATTTGAATAGATTTAGTAGCATCTATTCCTCCCAACGTTGCCAGTTTCAGATCAAACTTTTTCTTACTACACAAAGTTGATGTCATGAATGCTTTAAAATTGGACACATCTTGTAGTGTGTGTACAAATGCTGATAGCACTGATTTCTGTTTCTTGCAGTATGAAATGTGATTAACATTTTAAGCTAATATCCAAATGAAGTTGTTATTTTTATAACCCATCAAATGGAAATTATGAGGCTCTTAAAAACCCCTCAACAACAGACTCGTAAAGGGGATAATGACAGAGACATTAGCTGTTTATAAAAGCTAATATCTCATGCAAATTTGACATTACATGTCTTACTGCATGTTATTAGATGCTCATTTGCTATGCAAATATTATTCACTTTTTGTAGATGTCTGGTCTTCACTCACCATAAGGAAACACGAACTTCAATCCCATGCTGTAGCATTTTCCATGGAAATACAAAAGAGCTAGACTATGCTCTCTGATCAATACTTAGAATAAAATGAAAATATTAATTCTTAATTCAAATGTACTTCTTTAAGGTGACAATTTTTTTTTAATGTCTGCTAAATTATATAAAATGCTTTAAATTGTAAGAATACATGACAAGATTGGTTCATAATTTCTAAAATTGTTTTTCCATTAACAGCACAGTTATTAAAGTGCCTGTAGATTGGCACAAGGAAGAACTAACACTGACATCTTTCATTTAATGAGATTCAACAAGACGATGCATTTAAGGGTAGCCTTTGATAGTATTTTTCAGCTGTAGTAAATATATGTTGTTCCATTCTTTTTACATGAACATGGCTGGATAGCATAGTCTGGAAGGGAATCAGACATGAAGTTTCTTAAGACTGGATAGACCTTGGTTAATGTAATTCCTGCTTTTAAATACAGTTGCTGGTGTACAGGGAAGGCAGGATTCCCAGAGTTTCTGGGTCATCATCTTTTGTTCTGGTGTGCGAATATGTCATGTAATCCTTTAATAAACTAAATATATCCCATCTACAAAATGCTTATCCAGCTGTTCCTCATGGAGGCTCTTCTAGGACCCCTCTCTTCTGATCCAAACTATCATCTACTCTACTGCCTAAATATATTCAAGGCAGTTTGTACCCGTTTGTTCCTTTGCCAATATTTTAGCTTAAAAAAAATTTCTTTTCCCTTCCTGGAGTGTCTCTGAAGTATTTTCTAAGAGCAATTACACTTCTCTCCTGTCCTTGTTTTGTTAGGCTAAACAGACCAGGTTGTTTTAGCCTTGTCTCTTCAGAATGAAGACTTTCCCCTGATTGTGAATCTCACCAGGTTTTAATTTTTTATATCCTAACACAGATAAACTGAGTTGCTCAGAGCCTTCAGAGCATGAGCTAGCACCCTGTACAATTCTGGTTTGTACTTGCCATGTCTTGGTGATATCTCTCTGCCCACACAAGAAATTGCTTTTTTTGCCTTTTTCCTTCCTTCAGAGCTGGCAAGTGCTTGACCCTTCCTGTTCTGTGCAGTTTCTAACTTCAAGATGCTCCGTTCAGCTAAGTTCTTGCAACTAAGTGCATGACCTTGTGTTCTAGTTGTGAAGTAAGTAGTGTTAGCTTACCTTGAGTACCCATTGCTTCTGTTTCCAGTCATGCCATTCGTCTGGGATATTCCAGAACACTTCCACATCAGTGGCACTGCAGAGCTGTCTGGCCACCCCCAGGCTCTGCCTTGCACGGCCGCCCTTCAGCAGCTGCCCTGAGCTAGCAAAAGTCAGTTTTAACACGGGCATTCTTCTCAGTTTATCCCAGAACACAGAGGAACTCCAGATCAGGGCACTCTGAGTTGGTTCCCCTCCAAATGGAAGAGCATTGCAAACATCTTTTGGGGTAAATTAGTGGGATGTGGAACACAGGATAGCGGGGTGAGGTGAAGGAACACTGGAAATGTCCACGTGAGTTTGAGCTGCAGCCTTTCCCTGTCCATACCTTGCAGCCTGATTCCAGGAGCAAGCTTTTGTAAATCCAGTGATCCTGCTGTTCCAGCTACACCTCACCCAGGCAGTCTGCTTTAAACATCCCTGATCTGTGCAGCAGCTGCACAGAGCTGGGAGAAAAGCGAGCGTGTTGGCTGGCACAGAACACGGGCTGTGCCTCCCCAGGTGTTTCACACCACAGCACACACAGCTCCCTTTCCTTGAGGAGCAGCCCTGCATTGTGCCTTCTTCACAGAGACATTCCCTGCACCAGTGCTGTGTGTGATTCCTGCTGTGTACACATGTAAATGCAGTGGCTGTAAATTCACCTGGCTGCTGCACACATCCTTGAATCAGCAGACTGCAGTGTGCTTAGCAGCACCACCACCATCGCTGTTATTTTTCTGCTTCCCAGTGGGTTACTGTTCATTCCAGTCCTGTCAAAGCCTCCCAAGTGCCAAATCCAGAAATTTAGCATTCAATTAGCACTCTGTTTTGTTCAGGAAGAATTCTTCAATTCCAGCATGCTGTTTGTATATCAGTATAAGATAGCAGCCCTCCTTTGCTAACAGCTTGTTGTAATCCGTGCCATAAAGGACAGCTGAAATGGAGCTATAATTATATGTTTAATAAAGCACAACTTGGTTTGTTTACCTTGAATTTCAGCATTTCATGATTTAAGCAATCTATCTCTTGAAGCATATTATTTTTCTTAACAGTACTTATACATGAAAAACTTTCTTACTTGTTTTTTGTATTTAAATTTTATTGATAAGAGAATTACTATTATGATCTGCTTCTGAGTTTATACAATTGGTATACCTTGGCCTTTGCACCAACCACTATTTATTGTGTCAATTCCTTCTTCCTGTGGAAGTATTTAGACTACCTTATATATGTGTCTAAAATAGAAAGGATGATGGGTCTTTGAGCTAAAAAGTGCTTCAGAAGAGCTCAAAAAAATCTTGAGCAGCTGCCCAGAATTGAATTACAGCCCATACGAGGTCCATATATATTAGAAACAGCATAAGAAATTCCAAGGCATAGGATTAGGCATACTGAGGAGTGTTAGTATCTAAGCAGATAAACCTTAAGCAAAATATTTGTCAACTGAATGGAGTTTCATTGTCTATTTTCTGATACTTGTGTTGCCTCAACCTGTTTTGGTCTCTTAAAAGCCTAAGAAATACCAGGTAAATTATTGAGGAAGATCCAGTTCTCAGCTGGGAAGAGCAAACAAGGAGAGGAAGCATATAACTAAAAGGCCTACAAGATTGTTTGTAATACCAAACTATTTTCCTGTCCAGCCTTGCATGAGGGAACTCTGTGTAGATGTGCAGGAGTTCCTTAGTGCTACACAGGTCTGTACAGACTGACAGGGATTTATTATCTGTTCAGCATAACCTAGTGGGAAGTGGGTGTTCGAAAAAGGAATTCAGAAAATCATCCCAACATCTCACCCGAGGTTTCAGATTTGCTAGAAGCTGAAATTCCATTCTGACAAAAAACATTACCATTTTCCCACCTTCAGTCAGAGTCTGACAGTGCCTGTGCAGGCTTTTACTGCTCTCCATCTTGCCAGGTAGTCAGCTAAGAAAATGACTGAGGTTTATTAGATGGCACTGACAAAATAGATAGGAAGAGCATGTAGTAAAGAATGCTCCAAGTATTGTGAGCTGTACAAGAGTGGGTGGTAAGAAAATGCCCTGGAAGTCCATCAATTTTTCTCTCCCCACAACTTCTCATCTTTCCCAAGATCCTACAAGCAGATGGATGGACCCAGGACACACAAATGCCTCTCTGAAGTCTTGAAAAGGAGTAGGATATTTTCCACTCCCTACCGTGGCAATGACTCACTATGAGTGTTCTTGTTTGGTCTCTCTCCTTCTTCTTCTCTACTCCTACACCTTTTCTAATACTTGAAGAGGGATAATATTCTTTCTCCATTGAAATACAGCAGCTTGAGGAGGATGTTTGTGTGAAGACGTTCTGCTCTGTATTCCTGTCACTCTGTTTTTCAAATGCCTCCTTGTATTTCTGGCTGGAATTCACCATTTTTATTATTCAATCATCTTTATATCAGATACTGGGAATCACCTGATTGGCTTGCTCAAAATGCAAATTATATTGAAAAAAAAGAAAGTAATTTGGCATTGTTTGATGAATAAATAATTTTTCTGACATTTTCCAGTACATTTGTGGCCAGCTGCTAGTCCTTGGAACACAGGAATAGCTTTTACATTTGAAAGGAAGCTTTCCTTCCCATTTTCTTGGGTTTCTGCTAAACTTCTGTCTTTTCCACAGTTTCCAGTTGTGGATAAAGAAATATGTGGATTAAAAACATTAGACGATACAAAAAATCTTCCTAAATCTAAGTAATATAACATTGCAGTGAATTGTTTTGTGTCTGAAGTACTTTGGTACCAGCTGTTGGCATTCCCCACTTGCTATATTTGACTTTGAGTTTTAAATGAGTTCCCAGTTCTCAGGATTTGGCACACTAGGCAGTGAAAGTTGGTGGCTGAAGCCCAACTCTGGTGAGAAATTGGGCAATAATAATTTACTGGTGGCCAGGAACTAAGGAAAAGGGAATTATTATAATAAAATAAAACACAAACCCTACAGATCAAGAAATTGGATTGTGAATGGACTCATTCTTGGCTTAATGACTCTTCCTGATAGTATCCTGGAATAGAATCATGGATTTGTTTAGGTTGGAAAAGGTCTCTAAGATCAAGTCCAACTGTTCCTCCACACCCATGTCCCTGAGCACCATGTTTACACCTTTCCAGTACCTCCAGCGATGATGACTCCACCACTGCCCTGGGCAGCCTGTTCCAATGCCTGGCAACCCTTTCATTTTTCCTGATACCCAACCCAAACCTCCCCTGGCACAACTTGAGGCTGTTTCCTCTTGCCCTTTCTCTTGCTCCTTGGGAGCAGAGACCGACTCCCAACTTGCTACAACCCCCTGTCAGGTAGCTGTAGAGAGCTGTGAGGTCTTCCCTGAATCTCCTCTTCCCCAGGTTAAATAACCAATTCTGCCTTATTCCCAGGGAGTAGGGCTGGGATTCCTTCACTCCTGAGCATTCTTTCCGTGAGAAGCAGCCCAAGACATTCACGCACACAAATGATGCACCAATGGAAGGCACAGCAGTGCTGGGTTTCTTAACCCAATTAAAAGGGTATCAGTAATGAAGATATGGTGGTACAGATTTTTTCTGTGTCTATACAGGTGCCTGGAGCTCCTGGATTTCCTCACAGACAAACCAGCTGTGCCAGAAGGTCCTCACAGGTGTTGGTGCTTGCACTGCCTCTGTCAAACTGTGTCCTGATCCAGGAGCTACAAGTGCACCTTCATTTCTCTGCATACAGGATATTTCCTTAGCATCTCCCTCGGTTTTATCATAGTCATTTGGATCTTGTTTCATCTTGTACTGTGCATAATTTAAAATAAGGAGGATAGATAGGCAGGAATGGCAGTGGAACAATTCTGGAGAGGAGTATGAAAGCAGAGCATAACTACAAAAGTCCTGGGCATGAGCACAGAATCATGATCAGAGTGTATTTACAAACACAGGAGTCATGCTTTCAAATAACATTAAGATTCCTCAGCAAACTGAACCCCTACCACTGCTTCCTCTCCCTAAAGTATTAGCTCTGAGTGCCAAAATGCTGAACAAGACCATCAGAAAGAATCCAACTCACATTATTCTTCCCTTAAAGTCTCATTTTGAAAAGAATCGAGAGCACAAGCATTACTTCAGTATTTCTTTTGACTTTCACAAGGCAAACAGCAAAACTTATTCAAAACAGTGTTCTCCAATGCCAATGTGTCATATTTAAATTCAAGGAAAGATGGTTTTAAATAGCCAAATCATCATTAGGGGTAGAGTATGTCCTTAAGGAAAAGCAGAAACATAATCTAAGGATTCAAAATCTCCATAAACATTGCAGTGTGAGAAAGATCAGCAACCTTTGAGATTTTGTTTCTTCATAAACTTCTTACTCAGTTAAGACTGATTTTTACTTTTTTGTTTTCTGTTTAAAACCAAATAAATAAGCAGACAGGTGTGCCATTAACCTATGCCTTTTACCAGCATTTATTCTCCCCAAGTACTGAAAGAAAATTGTACCCAAAGGAATGAAATTCAATATTTTATCCACACCCTCATCATTTATATACTGGAATGGATTAAATGTTAATCTCTTAATAATCCTTAATGAAGAAGGATCTTCAGAAATTAGCCCTGTTTAATTGTCAGATGCCACCTCCAAGGAAATGCTGTTTGTTAGTCAGGACAGGTCCCAGGTCATCGCTGGGTTTGAAAACAGATTGTTTATTTCTTCAGGACAAAGTGCTGCTGCAGCAGCTGGAAACTCTATGGTTTAATGCCTGTGGATAAATGATACGAGTGGTGTGAGTCTGCCTGTCAGAGACAGGGAAATCAGCAGCTTGGAAGCTGTTGATAAGCAGTTCTTTCTCGCTTGAAAAGTGAGGTCAAGGAAAAAACAACACATGGGATTCATAAAAGGAGTGAAATTAGAGTGCAGGGGGAGGGCTGGGTACATAAATCACAGCCCCTGTGAGTCCTCAGGTATGGGGTATGAGGGACTGAAGGAAGGGCAGTGGTCAGCCCTGGTTCTAGAGACATCAGAGCTTCAAGAGCAAGAGGGATTTAGCAAAGATTTTTATGTTTTTCAGTGTGCCATTTATTATTTCTGTTAAAATTCAGTAAGTTTGAGCTGTCTGAGCTCCGACATTACAAAAAATATCTGAAAGTAGCAGACTTTCCAAAATAAGTCAAATTGCCTAAAAACTTTTTGATAAGCAAAAGGAAATATTCTTAGAGGTACTCTTAGCAGGAGGAAGAATTTTGCGACTGAGATGTACATGGCTGCCTTAATTTTGCTTATCAGCCATGGGGGCTTTTGCACACAAAATAAGGAATTACATATCTGTCACAAGAACATTCTCAAAGGTGCACATCCAGAATCATCTGTTTATGTTATTTTTATCTAATCCTGAACAATTTTTAATGCTGTTATCTAAAATAATTGTCTGATTTTGGACTAATTCATGTCAGAAATGAAGTCTTAGTTCTAATTTTGCCTGACTTGAGGCAGCTGTTTTCCCAAATACATTTTGGTAAAAATGGACAAGAGATTTTTGTATTTATAAATGAAATGGAATGGAGTCCCTTGGAGCTGGCTATACAACTTCATTATTTTATTTAAAAAGTATAGAAACAGCCAGAGGAATATTCAGTGAAGGATATTTTTATTTTTCCAGAGTCTTCTATCTACAGCCTAACTGTAGCAGGAACACTGAAAATACTTCAACAGTTTGGTAGGACTAACAATAATAAAAAAACCTCCAAAGTCCAAGTGTAAATACAATGTCCATCTTTAAATCTTACATTATTTTGTACCACCTAAATAGGCACATGAAAACCAAGCACACACAGCAGAGCCTTCCTAGTACTGAGCATCCCTCATTATTGTTACTTTAATATATCACCCAATTATTTATAATTTTCCTTCTTTGGGAATGCAAGGTCCTGATAATTAAGGCTTTAAGCAAAACCCTTCTGTCATAACCAAAGGAGTGGGATATAAACAACTGGCTGCCAGTTCATCACCTCCTCCATTTCTAGAAATATTATGGGCAAGTTGGTCTCCCTGTTTCTCAATCTACTTCCAGCTAAACTTCTTACATCTGAACCTTTCAGGTAAACATCTAAGTTTAATAGAATTGTTTCTATTAATAAAATAGTATTTGTTAATTATATTTTTTAAAATATAGTAATTAAAGTCATGTGACTTTTAATATTTCCAGATCTGTTGCTTGTAGGCGTAAACTTCCTAAATAAACCATACTGAAAATTAAGAGTTCTGCAAGTAAATGAACCTAGCTAATCAAGGATCGGATAGGATAATTCAAATTACTTACATTGTAAAAGATAGAGGTAAGGAGGGAAAAGAAAATGAAGAAGGAAAGTTTAATGAGTGATACTGGTTAAAAAAAGGGTCTGTGGTAAATGTTACATGCAAAGAAAAATAAAAGCATTTTTGTTTGTTGCTGAATTGAAAAAAAATCTGTTATCTCAGAAACATCCCCACGTTGTGGTTTAAAAAGTCCATTGCAGAGTGAGTTATGTTTCCATGAGCAGAGGGTTCAGGAGCTTGCTCTGCTGCTCAGTCAGATCAGTCAGGCTCTCACCCTGCCAGGACCCAACACCGTCAGGATCATTTTTCTTCAGTCACAGCGTGTCTGTGAAGGCCCAGCACAGATAATTTAGGAGAAGGGTGTTTATTTCAGCCTAGGAGATGTAGGATGCCAGTGTTTTACCAGTAGTGTGCCCTGTAAACCTTCACAGACCCAGAGCTGGGAAGGAGCCCGTGCCTTGCAGGACCTGGGGCTAGGAAGGGCTTTGCACCAGGTGCTGCTGCCTCTCAGACCATGAGATATCACTGCAGCACAGAATTGTTACGTCTGGAAAAAGCTTCCAGGGTCACCAAGCCCAGCCATTGCTCATCTGTCAGGGTTTGCTTTGGGCTCCTCACTGCTGTGTTCTGACAGTGGACATAAAGGACAAGAACTTCTCTCCTTTCACAAGTTCTGTGGCTCTACTTCTGTAGCAGATATTTCTAAATAAAAAGTCTCCATGTCTATTATAAAATGTATAAATAATAAATCTTAAAAATGGTTTCCAGTGAACTCAAAATTTCAGCTGCAAAGATGACTTTTTCATTCTTGTATTATGAAATGGTAGATAAATAGAATTTTATTCTGATTGAGCTGTGAGTTTCTTTTAAAAGGTTCATCAATACATGAGCCTTGTCTTTGCACTAAAATAAAATTTATTGGGCAGCAAACTCTATTTCAAACTCAAATGAGAAAATTAAGATTTAAAAAGTTCTGTCTATCTGTAGATGTAATTAATGATCAAAAATGCAATTAAACATTAAAGAAGTTTTAAACTTTGTGGAATAGTTTCCATAATGAGTTCCTAATAATAAAAGATATTAAATAAGTTGGAGAAATAGTTTAAGTAGGCAGTTGCTTTCAGCAAGTGTGATGCCACAGGGCTTTTTTTTTTTTTTTAATTAGAGAATAAAATGTATATACTATATATATCAATTATGGAAGATATCCAGAATTGATCAATGGCATGTTTTCAATATCTATTAGCTATAACTATGCTGCTACAGCTAGGAATGTATAGGTGATACTGGCACAAATTCCAACACTTAGTCATTATAAACAGGGTAATAAATTAATTCCTATTTATTTTCTTTGGAATACACCCAGGATAAACTTTGATCAGTAAAGTTGTCCCTTAGCTCAATAAGTAAACTAAACATTTAGGAGACAGTGAAGTACAGGCTGCTGGTTCTGAACTAGGAATGATTGATTGAAATGTTTCCAAGTTACAGTTTTTAATCAGAAAATGCAGTTTTGTTGGAACAGAATAATTTCAATAGTAAAATGTCCTTTTCAGTAACAATTCTAGATGTAATTTTTTTTTCAAATGTAATTATTTATTCTAATTAAGTAGAAAGAAAATGCTAAGGTAATGTTTTTATTTTGACTCCTTTAGCTCTTTTTTTGGTTTTACATTGAGAGAGGCCCATTGTATTTCATACTTTCAAAAATAATAGTAAGATTGCATCTTGTCATTCTTTTATTTTTTAATGAGAGATCTCTATCACTTACAGTGCATTTTCCCACTAATCCAACAAAATCTTAAGGAGGATCAACATGTTTCTAGGAAGAAATGTGTGTGGCAAATTAGTTCCAAAAAAGTTCTAAACTCAAAAGAGCTTTTGGCAAATTTTTGATGGAAGTTGGAAGCCCATTTCAGTAAATATGCCTGAAACACTCAGAAGAGAAGATGTAGAGAGGCTGGTGAGCTTTATGCCCATCTCCATTACCTTACATTCTCCTGTTTGTGTAAAATGTTGGCTCTGAATTTTCATGTTATAGTTGGTATCAAAACCTTGGTTTTAAAAATCCTATCCCTTCCAAAGAAAAGTGTGTTAGATGGAGAGCTTGTGCTGTGTTGTATGAGAGAGGAAAGAGAATAGGGGACAGGCAGGAAAGAGGTGCAAGTCAGGATTTTGCTTTCAAGGCTGTGACATCTGTTTTGATGTCACAACAGGTTTTGAACAATAAGATTTGGATGAGTTTAAATTTGTTATGCTCCCATTTGCTCTAAAATTTTTCCTTCAAAACTAAAATTTGTGAAATATTTATTAATTTTTATAGTGTCCTCTTAGGTAAATCAACCTTTTCTGGAGCAAGAAACCATAATTGGCTGATTAAGATTATTATACTGGAAAAGGGAATAAATATTCTATATCATTGTTACTTCAAAATGACTTTGTGAATGGAGTGTTTCAGGCTTTTTTGAGTCTTTATCTTCACCATATGACATCAGCCCTGTATCTGATGTAAATAGTGTGAAAGCAGGTTTACTTGTGATGCTGGGTTCACAGGGATGTTCTGTCTTATTAAATGATCTCTGATATCTTCTTTCTTTTCTCATTGGGATGATATAAATTACTGTGGTTTGTTTATGTGCTTACCTAACCCATCTGGAGATAAATACTGAACATTATTTAATGAAAAAAACCTAAAAACATTACCCACACAATTAGCCATTTCCTGTAACTTTAATAAGAACATTAAATTATGTTGAAGAATTGCAGTGTGTTTATGACCAAGCAGTAATTTAGGGGGAAATAGTTATTTTTCTCTTCTCTTTAATAAATGGCCCCTACATGTAGTAGTGAGCAGTGCCACGAACCCTGCAGGGGCCCACTCAGGGTAAAAGAGAAAGCAAAGGGCTGTGAAATGACCACTTTGAGTTCATGCAGGAATATCAGTATTTATTTAGCTCAGACTCTTTCAACATTGCATCATTCTCAGATCTGCAATGATCAAGGTGTGGCCTTTTTCTACTCTGTTTTGGTATTTTGGTGTGATTACCTGAGATTTCCTCTGAGGGGCATGAAGTTTGCCACCTGTGACAGGATTTACCTGTGAACCTGTAACTTGACTGAGCAGATGATTTAGTACAGATGCAAGAAATATTTTACAAATATTTTTGGTGTCTCAAGAAGAGCAATATGTTACGATTTCTTTTTACTCCCTTATTCTAAAAAACACTCAGAAATGATTTTTTGTATAATCTGGTTGTATTAATGGTGAGTTTTGCCCATTGCTAGAAAATCTTAGAATGTATTTATTGGTTTAGAATTATGAAAGAGAGCATTTTCTTTCACAAGAGGAAATTTACCTACATGCGTATATGAGGGACATCACATCTATGCCATGTGAAATGCTCTATCTTCAGGCTTTAGAGCAAGAAAACCAAATGCATATTTTCATTTCTTTTCCTGTGGTTTGAGAATTCAATAACTAATTTAAGAGTCACTATAAATAAATGCAGAATTCTTTCATCTTGGCTGTAGACAGGCTCTGTTTTTGTGCCAACAGTGGTGGTTACAGGCTAATTTCCTGCAGTAGCTTCATTGATCAGAAGTCCACTGTTGTTGGTATTTTGAAATGAAATCACAGCTCATCAAATACATTGTTTTATCTCATGTTCTAGCTTCCAATTTCTCTTTTCATTGTTTTTCCCCAGTCTGTTGCTACTGGTCATGCAAATGTGGGAATATTTACCTTTTTTCAGAGCTGAAAGGCAGGTTAAACCCCACACCATTTCGTGGACTGATGTGTAACACATCTTCACCCATAATGATGTCCCCAGAGAGTATTGTTTCCATTAAAGTCAGGGCAAAAATATACTGCTCCCCATATACATCCCTACATCTATTCCTTCATGCAGTAGCACTGGAAACTTGTGATTTTTAGGCGTATTTATTCAAAGGTTGTGGTCAATGGCACTAATTCCATCTTATTGTCAAATAACCATTTATTAAATCTTCTATAGGAAGTTAGAATTGCTTTCAAATAAAGTGTTTGGTGCTGTCACCCTTTCATAGGCTTTAATGGTGTTTTAATATTCTGTTGTAATGAGTGACTCATAGTGACTCATTGTTTCATTGTTTCCACACATTTCCTCTGCTGATGCTTTCCAAGTTTGCAGGGTCTTTGGAGATTTATTAATTCAATTTGTTTGTTGCACGTTGCTTTCCCCATAGATAAAAATCCGTGGCATGCATCTTTCATGGAGGGCTGGGTTTACCTAGACCATACCATTATTGCTATATGGCCATATATTGTGGCTGCTGTCAGTAAGCAGATAGAATCTATTTTCTACAATGATGAGGAAGGGCTTTATGCATGTGATGTTGCTTTTCTGTTGCCCTTTGGCTCTGAAGTTGCTTAGAAAATAAATGTTCCTTCTCTCCACCCTATAATATGTCCTTTACAACAAGTAGCTGCTCTCAATATTAGGATTTGCTGTTCTTCTGGTGGTAGATACTGGTTTCCCAAGTATCTTTTATCTCTCATCTTTCATAGATCTTGAGCTATGTTAATCAGATCTTTATATGGAAATAGAAAATTCTTGGTATTTTTTCACGTGCTACCAAAAGACTGTATTGCTTCTCTTTTGTTCTCCTTTTTTTTTAAATATGAAATAGAATTCTCTATCAGCCAGCAATAACTTTCAAGGATAGAAAGAAGCTGGAAGTTAATAGAGCAATTTGGAAAGAATAATAACCTTAAGTTGTGGGCTTAATTATCCCCTGGTATACACCTTGTACAATTCACAGGAAGAGTTACCATAAATGTGCATGTTGCTTGTTTTACAGAGATATTTTGTTGCTTGTTTTACAGAGATGTCAATGATTGCAAAAGATGCAGGAGAACTGCAAAGTATGCTCAATATTTGGCATTTGTAATACCCCAGAATGTACAGAAGCATTTATTCACTGGACCATTCACTGCAGAGGTAGAATGGAGGGCTAACATAGCTTGTTCTCTTTATTCTCTGGAAATGAGAACCAGCTGAGCTTTAGCAAAAATGGGCACCTTTTAGTGCCACAGAGGCCAACCCAGCAGACAACTTGTCATGTTAGAACAGAACAAAAATAACAAAACTTCATCAATTGATCCTGAAATTTGCAGCCGTATTTTCTAATGTGATCGTTGCTCTACTTGACAAGCTCTTAAGACAGGCTTAATAAATGTAGTGTTCTTTCAGGAGCACTAGCAGGAGGAAAAGGTGGAAATTCAGAATGTTTTGTTCCAAATTTTTCCTCTTTTTGTTGTGAAGCGTGGGTAGTTTTATGTTAAGATTAAGAAGACAAAACAGCTTCACATCTATTCTGTCTTTTGGTATGAAAGTCAACGATTAGGTGCAAAAAGATGGCTGTTTGGCAATAGTTTTATAAATGTAACAGGATGTTAGGGCTGTGAAACACTCTTGGTGTCCCAGAGATGCCCGTGCTGAAGGGTGCAAAGCCAGGTCCAGCTCCCACACTTACTGACTGCGGAGCTTCACTGGAGGCTGAGCCTCAGGGGGGGATATTCTGCTTAAAAAAATCCATGTATTGCACATTTGCCGCTGTATTTCGTGTCGGGTGGGTGTCAGGTGGTTCCCGATGGAGCACTGTAAGGTGACCCTTCAGTAATGCACTTTGAAACAGTGAATTGTTTGACCAAACCTGTGGAGAGCTGGAGGCTCCTTTAATCTGAATGGTTTCAGTCAATTAACATTCATAGCCTTACAGTTCTGTTGTAATGAGGTACCCAATTCTGCATTTGAAAGCCAAGATGAGCACCGATGTGAAATACCTTTTTCTGGTGGGATTTGGAGATCCTCTTTGTGTGTCAGTATCTGAATATTTGCCTGTTGCTTCCCAAATTATGCTGCCTGAGTGGAGCTAACTGAGTAACCCTGAAGAAATGCAGGGTCTGCAGACGTCTTTAACTTTGGTGATTGTTGTCCAGAGTAGACTTCACTAACAAAATTATTCAGAATTATTCAGAATTATTTCTTTCTCCTTTAAGGGGAAATACAGTAGAATGTTGTGGCTGCTGGATAAGGTGGTGTAAACCCTATTGAAACGTTTCATTAAGCACCTCCATAATGTGACTTCAAGCTGTTTAATGAAGCAGTGGATAGTAACTTCTGTTAGAACTGTGAATTCTTTTAAATTGTGGGGCAAGACATTATAAACAAGGACAAGTCCTCAGTAGGAAATAAATCATTTTAGATATCAAACACTGATTTTGAGCCATTAAAAGTCATTAATGTATTAAAAATATGTCAAATTTTGACCTGACCACAGTGCCATTTTAGACTTTTTAGTGCATGAACGTACACAGAATTTCTATCACTTAAAGGTATTTTGGCATCATGGTGATGGCCTACTGTGCTTTTGCAAATTACTTTGTCTTTTTTGTGGCTTTGCAATTCTTCTTCTTGATGACACGTCACTGATAGCGTCACTTTTAACAGTGACTGTATGAACACTAAGAATTACTAATAATTTTATGACAGTCTGTTTCTCAGATAAAGACTTTCCCTTCCTATCTTTCTTTCCATGAAAACCCAATGGTGACAGATTTTTGGAAAAATAGTGTCTAAATCTTTGTGTTTAAATATGATTTTCTTCACGTGGTAGACTGTGCTTCAAGATTAGGAAGATACTAAGACATCTTTAAATAAAGTCAAGTTGGAAGGTGTGATACAGAATAACCTTGTGAAGATTTCATTCAGCAGCAAGTAATTAAACCCAATTTAAGCATACCATAAAATAGGCAATTAAAAAAAAAAAAAAGGTTGTGCATACCGACAGGTAATCTAGTAAATTACAGTCCTGCAGTGTCTTTTACCTGCTACTGTATAAAACACAGAGATTTTCTTTTGTTGATGGTCTTTTGGTCAGCTAAATGTTGACTAAACTGAAATATCTGTCAGTATGTGAACCCAAGGGTCAAAATAAGGATATGTTTTATAGGAGCAAAAAGGGATCCAGACCAAAAAAAAAAGTAAAAGCATGTGATCTGTCATAGATATTTTTGTTCTCTGCAAAAAAAAGTTGTTATGAGACAGCCATATCTAGTAGCATTGAGGCAACTGTCTAGCTTTGGGGTTTTTTGGGTTTTTTTTTTGGTTGAAAACCATCAAATCTTTAGAAAGTCTTCCCATTCATTCTGCTCGAAAATGACACTGGAGTACATTGCATAGAGCTGCTTTGATCAGTACAGAGCATGTTCCTAAATTCCCCTGTGGGTATGGGAGTGCTACAGGCTGCAGTCACCTATATTTGGGTGAGCATTATTGAACCTAAAACAGCCATCACAATTATTTCTCTAAGAACAGGACTACACAGAAGACTATCATTTTCATCAGTTTGCTCTGAAAATAATGTGAATGTAGAAACCGAAGATTAGCAGTGTTCTTTTGAATTCTTCTCCCCTTTTCCAGGTCTCATTCTTATAGCAGGCTGTTACATTCCTATGCAGCAATAATTTAGACCCATGTCACCGCTGTAATGACTTTGGAAAGCTATAAAGACACAGTTTGCAGAGTTTTAAAGTATGTGCTTAAAGTATATTGCTGTTGAGCAAAGCACTTAAGCATGTGCTTAATTTCAGGTATGTGGTAAAGTGTCACTGGATTTATTTATACAGCAATCTGGGTGGCTGAAAAGTGAATTCAGGCCTCAATCCTGCTGCCATGCAGAGATGAGTGTGGGACAGGAAGGGGAGGGAGTGCCAGGCTCCCTGGAAACTGAGGGTTTGAAGGAAATCCTCAAATTCCTCTTGTCCTTTCCTCAAGTGCCTGAAAACCACCTCTGGCAGTGCCTGGTCAATTCAAATCCTGTTGGTAAGGAGGGAAATTCCTTATCATCAGAAAGAAACATGCTCCTGAAGCGTTCCTGTGGTTTCTGCACTGAAAATGCTTCAGACTTGCTTCAGAACAGTCTTTTGAAAAAAGCCAAGTGTCCACTATCTTTTAACACTTTTTCACATATTGGGAGATTTACCAGATTTGGGGAAGTTAAAGGTGATTGTGTTTTCTCTAGATTAAAAATATCAAATTTCCTTAACTGCTCCTCAGATCTCAGATTTTTTAAATTACTTGTCTTGTTGCTCCTCACCTTCTTTTTTTTTTTTTTTTTAGTGCAGCAACCAAAACTAACAACAGACCCACAAGATCGATATTAATCAGATCCCCTATTGGTTTTGCTGGCATATCTATAAGCCCTGCTCTTCATCTCTCCCAGGACTGATGAGTGTTTTTTGGGCAACAGCATCAGACTGCTGAGTCCTGTTTAACTTGTGGCTCATGGGCTTGATCCTTGTTGTTCCTTTCCAACTCAAGACATTCCAGGATTCTGTGATTCCCACTGCAAGAGGATGGGACAATATTTCTGTGCTACTTCTGGGCTGCACTTCATCCTCTTGTTGCTTTTCTGCACAGATTTCAGTTCTGCATGGGTAACACTTCACACACTTCTTGATTGAATTTCACATTGTTGATTTTGGATCATTTTTACAGACTGTTTCCAATTCTGATTCTGTTCTCAACTGTCTGCAAGAACACTCTAATAGCTGAAATAGTGATGAATAGTGATGGACTTGCACGAGAAGTCCCTGAGAGTTCCTAATTGAAAATACTTCCCCTTTTGGCAATTCAATATTAAGAATTGACATTTCACACAGCTTGTCAAACAGCTGTGCAATAATAATTTCATCTAACTCTCATTTTCTTACAAGAAAATCATGTGGTATTGTTCTTGAAGTCTTGCAGCACTTTGTCCTGATTATCCCTAGTTTGTCAGTTGAGTGAAACTAGATGGGCTGGATATTATCTTGTCTGGATAAATTAATGCTGGCTATTTTTTTATCACCTTATTGTCTATAAACCTAAGTTTTGTATGTCTATTTTTTTTTCTGAGACCTAACAACTATGCTCCTTATGTGTACTTTATTCTCCCCTTCCTTAGCGTTTTTTCCATTCTCCAGTCCACCAGAATTACCCTGTCTTTTTGAACTTCTCAGAGATTCCTCTTAAATAGTTCAGAGATGGCTGAAGACTCAAATATTTCTGGGTGAGCCCGATTTGTTGATTGAGATGTTGATTTATCCAATTATTTATTTTTTTTATATATTTATTTGCCTGTTCTGGTCTTCATAAGGGGTGAACACAGTTAAGTAAGTATCTAGTATCTAGTCTCAGTTTTTTGAGTGTGACAAGAGTATTGGAAACATGAGCCTTATTCCTTTGCTCCTTCTTTTGAAGTTTGCTTTTGCTTTTGCAGAAAACCTCTCTCTTTCACCTTTCTCATTTTTCCTGTTCTTCTCATTGCAATAACTTTACAGCTTTAGATTCTTAACCAGTTCTTTTATGTTCCTTCTATTTCCCTGGTGGTTTCTCCTTCCTTTTGGAAGACAAAACACTGTCTCCAGTGTATTGAGAAAGTTGACATAAATTGTATAATAAAATCCTTCCTGCTGCCTGATCCATCCTGAGGGTGTGTCTGCACATTACTCCCATCGATACATAGACGTGAATCTCAGGATGTTTGTGAAGCCTGAGGCTTGTGCTTGATTTTCAAGCTTAAAGAGGGAAAGAATGACTCCCTACAGTATAGCACCCTTAGTGGTGGTTCCTTTTCTCTTTATGCAGTCATTCAAGGAGACATTAATTCCCTCTGGCTTGTTGAGCCAGCAGATGTGTTACTGATAGAGGCACCGCCTCCCTTTTCCCTTGTCCTGCTCTTCTTGAACAATTTATTGCCCTTTTACAGCAAAATCCCAGTTCCACCATGCATTCCATTAATGCTCTAGTGCTGCTTATGTTGTTGACTGTGTGCTAAAATTTCAGCCTCTTGCAGCTGTTTTTCATTTTCATGGCATTTACATATCACTACCTTAGATACTTAATTGGGGGCTTCTTTTTCCTATAATTCTGCTTCAATTTCCCAACCAAATAGCTGGCCTGAGAGTTTTAGACTTTCATAATATCCACCTTTTTGCTCATCTCTGTGATTTTTTTTCACTGTATCAGCCTAGCTTAGGGGTGTGATGTGAAAGATAGCTCTTCTCCTTAATAGCATTTTTTTTTTTCTCAAACCTACTGGATTCTCCAGGGTTAGAAGCATCAGCAATTCTTTATCTGCCTCTACTGCCCAACAGCCTGTCGAAATTCTCAAGAGGGTTTCTGAATGTAGCTCCCAGATGAGTAATGATGCTGAGGCTGGGTTTTAGATATTTATTTGGAATCAAACTACCTGTATGTCAATATGTGGTCCTGTGTAAGTCTCCTGAGAAGACATTGTCAGCACACTTGGGAAGTCTGAAGTTTGTGCCCAGTTCTCAAGGTTAAAAATAGACCTAAACTTTCTGTAGCACTTCTCAATGCCTCCTTCTAAGTATTCAACTGTATTATTTTCCCACTATCTGCATTTTTTCTTACATACTTTGCTCCTAATTAGAGATTCTTGATAACAGTACTGAAAAGGAAAGAGCTCTCTTTTGCCTCAAATCACACTCTGACTTCAAGTACCCTTAAGTATCTCTGCCACCTTCTTTATTGAGAAGAAGTGCTGAAGTGACTGCCAAACTGAAAAGTCACAGAATAAGATCCAAATGAAATGTCTGGTCACCATAATCAGAACTAGGACTGAAATAAGAGTTCAGCCATAATGAATCTAAATGCAGAGTTCATTTGGGGTGATGTTTTTTATTTTGGAAACACTTGGTTGCATTAACTTGTGTTGATAGGAATTGAGTAGACTACTGCTGAGTAAGGTGCTGTCTTCATCTAATTATTCCTCTCTTACTTTTCTAAATACTTCTGTTTCTGGTATAGATTACATCAACAGATTTTTTATTTTTTTCTTTAATGTTGCACCAGCATTTGGAAACATTAAGGAAGACATGCAATAAACTAGTCTCAGAACTTACTGCTGTAATTATTATTCTTAAACATTTGCTTATTTCAGTTAGTGTTGTGATTGCCAGTGTTCAGGAGACACCCTACTGTATTTTATTGAAGAATTTGGATTATGAAAGCAAAATTCTTCCTAAGTCCTGTATACTCAAATACTGTATGCTTAATATTTTCCTCACTATTTTGAGTGGAGAATACTTCCTTAATTTACTAAAGTTGTTTTGTTGTTTTGGTTTTATTTAATGTGTGTGTGTGTGTGTGTGTTCATTTAGTTGTTCTGCTTTGCCTTGGGCTGTAGTTGTGTTTCCTTGATGGGTGAATAGCTTTCTGCGTGGATAATTTGTATATCAGTTTGTAAAACATTTTCAGACCCTTTGGGAAAGCAAAGGTATTACACAAATCTTGGATAATGGATGAGTGTGTTACTGTCCAGCTGTTTGATGCCTTTCATTATGTAACATCTGCAGTGGGTGATGGACGGGCTCTTAGCACACAGTTCTGTGGCAGCTCCGTTTCACATTGCACTGACAGCGTGGCAAAAAGCTCAGGAGTCCAGTTCTACCCAAAACCTCCTCTCCTTCCCTTCCATGGAGTCACAAGTCTTTGGGGATGCTAAGATCTGCTCTATCCAGTGGCTGATAATCAGAGTAAGGGTACTGAACAGAGAACAGGCACTGCTGTTCTCCCCTGTTTCCCCTCAGTGTTTCCAGGCATCCTAAAATTATGGTGGCCAGTAAATATATAATTTTTAAACCCAAACTGGGCAGTGTTAGAAGGTTTTTGTAATTTTCAGCATAAGTACATGTAGTCATATCTCTGTTTCAAAGGAAAACATAATTCTCAATAGAAATTTGGGGTTCAATCACTGCTGCCTTCATAAGACTTGTTGGTTTATTTGTAGAGTGTATTAGAGCTGGATGGAAAATATTTCAGAGGAAAAGTGTCCTACAAAAAATGAATTTTGATCAAAAGAGTCGGGGGAATGATGCAGATTTTTACAAAATTTTAGAATAGGAGAAGAGAATAATTTCTGTTGGTATTGGAATGTTTTCTTTCTGGCTGAAATTAATTTTGACTTTTGCAATGTAGTAAAATTAACATAGTAATGTAATAAAGCTCAATTAAATAACATAGTAGGGAAAATGTATACTTTTGCTTAGTAGTAAGAAATGTAAGGAATCCAGTGTTATTAAAACATTTCACTTAGTTTTTCCTCCAAATTTAATTTCATTGTAGATTATGGCAGTTTGTTATGATTCTATTCTGATTTTTAACTCCCATCATTCTCTCTTTCTTTTTTCTTTTTTCATTCTACTCTTCCTCCTTGCCACCCCCCCAAATTAGCAAGTGGAATTTGGTCTTCCTAATCCATCCCTATAATATAATGAACAAGGGCAACATTTTCAAAATTGCTCAATTAATTTAAGCATTCGGTCTGGGTAATTTTTAGTAGTGACTAATCTATTGAGCCCTGCTTAATATCCCACTTATTTTTTAGCTGCATCCCTCATGGTTAAATATCTGTGAATCTGACAAGTCTTCCAGGAGTACCAGGTAGATCTTGGATTCCCGAATGGGCCAATTGCATTTTTGTACAGGTCATAACCTGGGTCTGCATATTAACCTCAGTTCTTTATCAGTTATTTACCACTGACAGGGGAGCATTTGCTGTTACTGTATATCCATGCAGTGTGAAGTTCTTTGAGGAACAGCTGCATGGCAACCATCACAGAGAAAAAAATCAGCCTTTCACTTGTGGTTTTTACCATGAGGCTACTCTAGAAATCTTTTTGCTTTATCTGCACATATTTCTGATCTACACCTATGTTAATATGAGAATTCTGAGTTCCCAGACCAGTCACTGGTTGACCAAATTTAAAAGTATTTAATCTGTAAAATGTTGACAGATTTGCAAATATACAATTGCACCGTATTCCTGGACTGATGTATTTTACTACAAATATTCATTAAGAGAATTTTAAAGGTCTGAACCTTAATTTTTTTTCTTATACAGACTGATCCTCAGTTCAAATTGTACTGTTTTCTCCGTCAGTTTAAGGTGTGTCTTCTGAAGAGTTACAAAGAAAGTGGAAAGTTTTTATAAACTCTGCTGTAACATATTTTCATGGCTGAAACTCTGCTGTAACATTTTCATGGGTTACTCATAGAGTAACTTTTGTCAGATTAAAGATACAGCGCAACAGCCAGAGTAGGGGAAATGCGTGTTTCAAAATCTAAGATCTAGTCTTGCCTCTTCCCAGCCTGTTCCATAACTTGTATAACTGCTCTCTTGAGTAAAAATAGTGTCAGTGATAAGCATGAGTACTTTTACATTGTATTACTATTTAAATTATAGCTGTTTTATATTAGTGAACTGCTTGTGAGATCAGGATCTTTTGCTGGAAGCTGCCATTATGATTTAAATTCCACTAATACCTTTATATAGAGTTTCTCCATAGAGAGTTTGGGAGTAGGGAAGGACAAATATGTCCTTTGAACTATTGTTAGAATATGCTGTTTGTTGGATAGTGAGCATTTTTTTTTGTCTATACTTGGTCTTGTTCTCTGTACTTTCGCTGAGATATTTGCACGTGTGTTTTAATAAGTCTTGTAACTTTCCCGCTGGGATACATTTGCATTTATTTCTATTAACTCAGTGTTTGCATGGATTGTTTTATCTAAAACAAGACAAGGAGAGAAAAACATGAGTACAATTTATTCACAAAGAGAATAGCTTTTCACTGAAGCAGGCGTTAGAACGCAATGTGTTTCTGAATGCAGAAGGTGCTTGGAATTTTCCTTCTATCAAAGAATTTCTTAAGAAGCAAAGTTCAAATATTTAGTTATTTAAAGCCATAATTTAAAAAGCATTCTGTACAAAACCACAATCTGTCTGTTTTTCAGCTTTATGTGACTCAGAGTGATTTTCTTCTGGAGAAGTATTTTTAGTTTTCACAAGCCCACAGATCCACTTAAAACACAAGTGAGGAACAATAATTTTAACTTTTCTTGGGTTTTGGTGACATTAATTTGGTTTTTAAGTTCACCTTTATAATTTCAAGGATTTTTTTTTTTTAACCCAGCTGCCAGAGCTTTAAAAAGAGTCAGAAATCCATAATCAAGAGTATATTCATAAGATTTGATTTGAAAAAGCCATCAACAAGCTCTCAAGCCATGACCTTGCAGCTTTCATTAAGTCATCAACTGGACTACACAGAGGCTGTGGGTGATATGATGAGAGGCTTTTCCCCTCAGTTTTAAGAGCCTACGTGCTGAAGTTCTTGGCTAGATGACAATCCTTTGATCTCAGCTGCAGAATCACAGAATCACAGAATCACAGAATCACAGAATCACAGAATAAGCTGAGTTGGGAAGGACCCACAAGGATCATCAAATCCATCTCCTGGCCCTGCACAGGACCATCCCCAAGAGGCACACCATGTGTGCTGGGGGATTGTCTAAACTCTTCTTGAACTCTGTCAGACCTGGTGCTGTGAACAATTGACTTGCTCAAAAAAACACCCAGACACTCTTTGTAGGAATGGCTCAACTTGGATGTAAAAGTTATAAGTGGCTTTTTATTTTTATTGGAATGCTTATAAACAGGTGGCATTTACATATTCACTGCAGTTGCACAGTAAATATACAGAATATACAGAAAACAAAGCTGCTGCAAGTTTGTTCTTTGAAACTCCACCACTGGAGCAGCAGCAGATTTATGGAACATAAAACTCACTGCCAAAGGAAGGGCCAGGACCTTCACTGTGCCAGCAATGCTGTGCCTCTTCATGGTGGCCTGAACAGAGCAGCATCTGAGTGACACAAGTTAATGAAATCGCTTGATTATCATAACCAGGTTTTCTATCTGTACTTCAGCTCAGACCCTGCAGCTCCCAGCCCTTGTCCCAGAGCTCTGGAGTGATTAACACGTGGCACACATGCAGCCTTTGGCACCTGGGGATGCTCCCAACACCTGCTCTGGCCTGAAGGCTTGATAAGCCAGGAGAGTGATAAACCACCAGGGTTTCTTCGGGAAGAAAAAGGAGAATTCCCCTTACACGTGGCATCCTCTGCTGTATTCTTTTTGCACATTAGTCCAGCCTCTTTCCTTTTCAAAGACTTTCCTGGCTTGCTGGCTGCCTGTCCAAAATTTTTACTGCATGTCAGTGTGCTGTGTCAACACAACATACATGTAATTGAGTCATCATGGCACGTGAGCTGTAGCAATTGAATAATACTCTGATGGAGCTGATATTCAGCTTATGTGGAACACAAAATAATCATGTTATGTTTTGACTCATACACCCAGATCTTGCCTGTGATGAGGAAGACGGAGGAAGTTATAAGGAGTCTGTAACATAACATTTCCATGGAAAGGTGGATTAATGTAATGCAACTGTAAAAGAATTGATTGAGAGCATAATTCTATTGCTTTCTGCAACTATTTCACCCAAGCCTTCGAAGCTTTCCCTGGTGATACCATGAGATGTTTGCATGAAAGTGGCACAAGGAACCACCGTAAACACCATACAACTTAACTGCTTTACCCATATGACAGCAGTTTCAGTACCAGGCTCCAGTTTCAAAGATACGTCCTATTAATGGCTGTAGAATGTCTATTCCTTTAAACAGCCTAGTCAAATGATATTTAAACAGTAATTTACTAAAAAAGACCTAAATAAAAGTTGGTGTGGGCGTTAGTGAATAGTGGTGAATTAATTAAATATCACCAAAGAATCAATACTATAAACCAATGAACCAATATTCAAAAATAATAATAAAAGGTGAGACTGAGTGCTGTAAATATGTCTTGGCCTTGATTTTAAGAAACTGTAGATAAGAATCAGTGTATATAAAGCCAATTCCCAAAGTCCTACCCCAAAAATACTCATTTCCCATAATTCTAATTGATTTATGAAAACCCAACAACCAGCATGCACAACCTTTGCAAAACTTATGCTGCATATCTCAGTCCATTAGAGTGATAGAACCTCTCAGTGAATATATTGTTAATGAATAACCAAGCTTGAGCTAAACTGACTGCTAATGTCTTTTTCCTACTTGATTAACAGTGGAACTCCATTACAATAGATCTCATTGAAAACAAGCTGAAAGTAATCTCGATTGAAACACGCCTATTCAAACCCTAAATCATTAGAGTTCTTCAGCTTTGATGAGGGCTCAATAATTAGTTGAATTGCAATAGACCTGTGCCAGAAACAGCATGAATCAGAACATGTCTGCTTCTAAGACTTATTATTTGTATTACTGTAGCACCTAGAGGCCACAGGCAAAATCTGAGTCTCCCTGTGTTATACATCGCTCAGTGCAAACAAGACCCCAAGTCCAACAGAATGCAGCCAAAACAAAAGCAGGGTTGGCAGTGAAGGCTGGTCTTTGGAAGTAAGGCAGAGCAAAAGGTGTGGGAGTGCACAAGATGCCACCTTTGCTGCCCTTCTTGCTTTTTCTTTGCATAGTACGAAAATTAAACAAAAAGAGCCAGAGGCAGAGGGCAAGGAAGTAAAGGGACAAGGCTGACAGCAGCGGGGGTGGGAAACAATGAATTATAAGAGAGAAGATAGCTATGTAAAAAGGAGAGGTAAGGGAAGAGATGGTGTGAAGAGAAGCACAGGAACTGCTGATTCCTGATCTGAGACAAAGCAACTGTGCAGGGGATAACAATCTTGTAGCTGGGTCTCCTGCAAGGGGCTGTGGGTGGCCCATGGTATTGTGCTGGAAAGGTATCATAAAGTCAGCAACAAAAAGAGATTGAGTCAGTTAATTTAGACAATTCTCCTGCTTGAGGCAGACATTTAGACAACAATCAAGAGATTATTTTCATTCTTTGGTAATACCTTTTAAGCATTTGAACTCAGTTTCCATATCAGCTCCCAGTTCTCTTAAGACAAACTGCTCCAGGTTATTTTCAGTTTTCCTTCTGAGCACATTCTTGCCACACTTCTGATTCTCCTTGCTACATGTCTGTGCATTCCCTGACCTTGGCTCCTGTGTTCAACAGCTGCCCTGCAGCTGTTGCTCCATTTGCAAGAGCAAATGGAAATGATGCCGGAGAAACAGTTTTGTAGATCATTGTTTTAGTTCTGTGTGGAAGATATTTTTCTGCACCAGATGAAACTGTCCTGGAAGACAGTGCTGGAAGCCCTTGTGAGTCAATCTAGGTGACATTCACTGCTCTCCTACTGACAGGCTTATTAGCCTATTAAAGAAAGAAATTAGGTTTGTTTGACATGATAAACTCTTGACAAATTAATGGTGGCTATTAGTCATCATCTAGTTTTTGTCTGGGTGCTTGCAAAGCTAATTTGCTTGGTTTTTTTATGCCTCTTGACTGGTGGAGGAGTCAACACAGCAATGGGTGATAGTGGAAGGTAGAAACACTCAGTGCTCTTTAATCTGTGGCTGCCTGGTGGGTAGTTCCTCAGTACCATGTCATCTTTCTGTCCCTTTTTAAATAGTTCTCAGCATAGGCTGAAATCTTAGATCTCTGTCACCACTATTAATTATGCTCACCATCCAGTCAGAATTGACCTTTCTTCTGAGGTTTGATGCAAAATATATTAAAAATGATCAAAAGCTCCTCTCACTATGTGCTGACAGCTTTCCTTCTACCTTGCAGCCTCCTGAGACCCAGGCTGACTAAGACAGTGCTGGGGCTCTCTCTCCTGACAGCCACGAAATCCCATCCCAGTGCTCCATCTCCTGCATGGAGACAGTCCTGTGTTCTCGATCCTCCTGAGCGCTGGGGCATGAAACCAACCCGAATTAACAAGCAGCCCAAGGCCAAGCCTAGGTGTTTCACCTGCTTGGGTTTGAGGGTCTTTTCCCTTACAAAGGCTCATGTTCACTATGCCTTGAGTCAGCATCTGTCTTCGCAGTTCAACTATTTCCTTTTTGATGGTTAGAATAAAATTTGAGATGGTCTCTTTATTCATCCTTACATAGAACACCCCTTGAAGCTACCTGATGATACGGCTTTGGGACACAGGGTAAACTCGGTCCCTGTGGTATTCCCTAACGTTCTGCGTTTTCCTAGCTCCGTATCAGAGCCTCCTTTGCTGAGCTCAGCTAAAATGGTTCTTGGAACCCCTTTCACAGCCTCGGGCTTCCCAAGATGAGTGTCTTGGTGCAAACAAGGGTTGTGATGCCTCATGCCGAGCTTCCCCGGCTGGGGCACGTTTCGGTGCAGCTGGGGAGATGCCGCTCGCTGCTGAAACGCCGTGGCGGGGCTGGACAGCGGCGGGACAGCTCCTGCCTGCCCGGCAAGTCCGCAGCCGTGGGGCACCACAAGCGTTACAGCAAGCAAACAGCGTAGCTGGGATCCCTTCACCCTTTCCTTCCCTTTAGCCCCTCCGGCGGTTTCCGCCGCCGGTGGCGGGGCAGCAGCGGCCGGGGCCGGT